>JASAMY010002279.1:0-19777 GCA_030248085.1 Paralinhomoeus sp. GSCO2_6 | reverse complement strand
GGGGGTACCTGCAATGAGTGCTAGGTTGGGCCAAAACTTGTGGGAGGGATGATCCTTTTCGTGCAGGATTGTCTGAAGCTGGGGAAGGGTGACCTGTACCTACACCCTACCCAGTTACACCTATGCCCCCCTCCCCACTTGGCCTGACCCCATTACAGGTATGTTGATGTCTAGAGTAAGCTGTTTGTAAGTATTTTCTATGCAACCACAGTTCGGGGTGAGTCAGTCAATCATGAACGATTCAGGCCATGATTATTTGCATCTTGTTAGAGTTCCTGTAGTGTCTTGAAGATTTCTTAGGATCACTTGAACTGGGTGAAGAAATCGGAAAAGTAAGGTTTCTGGTTTATATCTTTGTGGTACTGTGTTGTCATTACAATTAAAATCAGTCTCAGTCGAGTTGGACAGGTGTTCAAAGCTGTTTTGCATCCAAACAATCAAGAGGTTGCAGTAAAGACCCTGAAAGGTAAGACTTTCTAGAAAAATTGCACAAAACAAAACCACAGTAGCTAGGATCATACTTGTAGGTACTAGGGTAGGCGTCACCAATTCCTGTCCCAGATGAACTTTTTGCGACTTCTCTAGAGCCAGATGGACTAAATTGTTTGTTCTCACACACTTGTTTGGTGTTTCTTGACAACAACAACACTAACCAAATACTGTTCAGACCCTATTTTACTCACTTTTTTGTGCAAACATTCTCTTATCTGACTAAACCCCCTCACCAAGCCCCAATGCTTTTTGTCCAGCCCCAACCTGTAACTGGGTCTGGAAGAGTGGGTGGGGGGGGGGGGGAATGGCCGAATTCTGGTGGGGTGTCTGGAGCAAAAGTGGGGGAGGGTAGCCAGCCATTTTTGAGTTATACTGGTACTTTTTGCTCAAAAATGGGTATAAATAGGATCTAAACAGTGTTATTTGGCTGTTTCACATTAGCTGTATTTAGCTGTTTCACATAACACTGAAAAGCACTGAAGTATGCCAACATTTACTCACTTTTATGGTTTTAGACCGAGTGAAAATCCCTTGGGACAATTCTGGGGGGAGGGTTTGGGGGGGGGAGTTGAAAAATTCTGCGGGGGCACACCCCCCCCCCCCAGTTACAGGTATGTGCCTTCCCCCATGTGCTGCTGTGCACTTACAGGTATGACTAGGAGCAGGAGACATTTGTTTTGCTCTAGCTGATAAACAAGGCACCTGGGCCATGATGTTTGAAGAAGGCATGCTCATGACCAGGCTGGATTATGATCTGATCTTGCACTTGTTTGGGATTGCTTTTAGTGATGACGTTGGTGTTCCTCATCTTGTCACTGAGTACATGAAGAATGGGGATTTGCTGCAACACTTGAAGAATCTTCCTAATGTGAGATTGGGTAGTATATTCCAGATATATGCTATACAACTCTATTTAGACAGTACTCATGAATGAACTGATTTATAATTCTGTGCAGTGGAACATGCAAATTTGTGATGGAATGCACTATCTTCATTGCTTGGGCTTTGTTCATCGCGATTTAGCAGCACGTAACTGTATGCTGGATGACTTCCATCGTGTGGGCTTATTTGTATTTTGCTTATTTGTTCTGTGGTTGGATTTAGCAATTCCACTATGTTTCAGATTAAACTGTCTGATTTTGGATTGTGCAGAGACATAAAGAAACATGGTGTGTATCAAGGGCCAGGACGCTTTCCTGCACCAGTTCCATGGATGCCAATGGAAGTGCTTTCTGAATACATGTACACAACAAAAGGAGATGTTGTGAGGAATCTCATCATTATCCCTACCTAGCTGCAAATATCATTTTGTATTTTGATTGCTTGTTTTATTTGGACACACCCAACAAGTGTAGACATTTTGAGACAATGGGAATGGCCAAAATACTTATGCAAGAACATGCAAGTGCAGTAGGCAGAATGTACCTAGTGAATGCACCAGTATGGCTTATACAACAATCAGAGACACAACACAACTGTCGTGCTCTTCACAGTGGTTCCCACCTAAAGTCGTGTCAAATTTATTGAGACTGGAGGTTTTTCTGGAAAATATTGAAGGGGCTTCAGAATTAATTAAGAACACTAAGGACAAATTTGTTGTCCAGGCAGAGCTCTGAGTCTGACCTGCACTTGCCTTGGATTTAAATTCTGAAAACATGCATCCTGCACTACTGATGACACAGGGGCACAAAAAAAAAAAACAATAAATATTTTTTTTTTTTTTTTGCTGGGCCTTGGGCCGCTAATTGCTGGGCCGCTGGCTTCGCTTGGCTATGCTCGTTCGTCTGGCGCGCTGCCATTTGTTTTTTTTTGGCGGGGCGTTGGGTCCAAATCGCTCTGGTTCCACTGGATGGGCCAGTTCCCCAGCAGGGTGCTAATAGCAGCAAAAACACCGAACGAACCAACCACCCACCATACGACCGCCTGCCTGCCACTCGCTAGCTATTTCCCCCAAACAGAAAATTTTTTTTTTTTATTTAAAAAAAAAATCCCACCTTTTTTTTTTAAAAAAAAAATTTTTTTTTTTAAAAAAAAACTTTTTTTTTAAAATGGGGCACCCCGGCGGAGGCCCCAAAAAATCCCCCTTTTTCCGGGAGGGGCGGATCCCAGCAGGGTTAGTGGCTCAGATAAGGGCCATCCATGACTCACGTCAAATTTTGCGTGAATTGGCTTGCGCGTTCAAGAGATAGGTCCATTGAAAGTAAAAAATGCCAAAATGGCCAAAATCGCGATTTTGTGATTTCTTTGGGTCACTTGCCTTATATTGTTGCAACCATATGTTCAAGCAACACAAAATGTACAGTGAATCAGTAGCCCAAATGAAGGGCATTCCAATGGTATGCAAATGTTTGCGAAAGCGGTTTCCTGGCAATATTATGGTGCATTTCTTTCCTCCAGTTTCATCAATCAGCAGAAATGCTAACATTTTTGTGTGAATTGCAGCGCAACTTTGAAATTTTTGTGCGGACGTGTCTAGAGGCTTGGGTTACAAAACTGCATTTCTACTTTTTTGACTAGCCAATTAGATGCTTCCTCACACATCGAAATTTGCTTGGAGTGAACAAGGCATTTTTTGCACTTGGTCATTTTGGTGCATCACTGCCGGCTAACCAGTGGATGCAAATGGATTTTGTATGCCTGCAGCGAGTTGCATCAGTAAATATATCCCAAAGTTGCAAGTTTGTTTGTCCATGCATCATGCTGCAACTGGCCCATCCAGTAAAAAGGTGCTTTTTTGGTGTCATCAGTAGTGCAGGACACATGTTTTCTAAAGTGAAATCCAAGGCCAGTGCAGGTCGGAGCTCCGCTTGGACAACAAACTTTGTCCTTAGTGTTATTATTTAACTTTTAAGCACCTTCAATATTTTCCAGAAAAACCTCCAGCAACGAATTTGACACAGACTTCAGTCTAATTTCCAGTACAGCATCTGATACAATGACTCTGTGAAATCGTTTGTACAGTAGCAAGCCATTTTAAGTAGTCAACCTTCTTAATCGATAAAATGGAGTGCTTCGTATGGGGCAGCCACAGTTCAGTCAAGTAAAACAGTTGGTGATTAGGCATGTAGAGTAGACTCTGAATGGAACAGATACTGGCACCTTCTTCTGAAACACGCAGTTCAGGATGACCACATTCTTGTAACCATGCAACCTTGCCTTCTTCATGTAACCAATGTTTCAGTGGTCATTTGGGATTACTTTGTGGGAGATGTTTAGCAGAGGAAAGGAGCCTTATGAAGACAACAATGACATCGATTTCAAGGTAATGCCCCGTTCTCTGATTCTGACAAGATCTTGATTCACATATACAGGATACTGATTTTCAGGATGCTACTTTCTTGGAGTATCTGAGACAAGGACATCGTCTTGACTGCCCAAATGAGTGTCCTCCATGCATGTGAGAATGCATTCTCATGATACACTATGTATGTAGAGTAGTATACCATATTTCCTTGGGGATTGGTTGGGGATTATATGGAGATTGAGTTCTACTTCTGACTGGAGGTGGGGAGGGGTACCCACCAGTGACGGATCCAGGATTTCGTGACGGGGAGGGCGGCGAAATCGGAGCAAGACGGATTTTGCAGAAGGGGGGACCCTGTCGAAATTTATGGATGCTGGGCCATTTCAGCGGCTTTGGCGCACAATAATACATAACAAATGGCGCCACAAACAAACACTTTGAGATTTTCGGCCACTTACCGATCGTTTTTAAAATCAGGTCATGAAAATTTTGAAAAGGTAGGTCCACTGGGCATATTACTTCTCTTGTTTCGCGATTTTTGGTTGTTTAGCGACTGATTTCTGCTTCCTAAACTAAGAATATTGTCCTGATGTTGTAGAGTGAACAAGAATCTATCAAAAGAAACGTAAATATCTCTGTGCCGCAGCGCAGACACTTTTGGCGTTTTTGAGTGTTAGCCCCCAGTTCCTCGTTCCCCAGTTTCTCTGCGCCCAATTCCTCGGTTCCAAGTTCCTCGGTCCTCTTCATGCTTCCCACGTTTCCCTGTTTCCGATGCTGAGCTTCAAATTTTGATTGTGAGGAAATTTAGTTTAAAAGGTCAGTTTGAAATTCAGCACCTTCCATAAATGGCTTGGGAAATTTGGAACAGCGGTGGCAATGCTGATGCCAAAAACCCATTCAAAGTCGCAGTAAATGGATTGAGAACAAACCATATTAGTTTTTGCCACAATGCCTTCTCTGCTATCGGGACAGAAGTTATCTGTAATATCACGCTTCTCCCAAACAGTTAGAATGTGCATGCACCATGACGTGCCCCATCATGCCAAGGACCGAGGAACTGGGGGTATGCCTTTTTGAGCACTGTCGGTCAAGCACATTTTAGATGGTGGGGGGGGGGGTGGCGGATGACCATTACCAATTTCCCAACTCGTTGTCGTTATGCCCACCAGGCTGGTTCCCCTTCTTTCTTTAGCTCCACCGCCGCAGCCCTGCCACGCACCGCCATCTCGCCAACTCTTTGCACGAGCTGCTCCCCCAAACCACCCTACCGGCGCCCGCACCGCCGCCCCCTCCGCCCCCCTCTAAATCCTGATGGGAAGGGCGGCCGCCCTCCCCGCCCTCCCCCTGGATCCGTCGGTGGTACCCACCCACCTGACCATTACAGGGATGGGCATGCTCTTTTTAAAAATATGTTTCAGTGTTTTGAAACTTTCAGCTATGAAATTATGCTTGAGTGTTGGGCAGAGCATCCAGATGACAGGCCAGACTTTTTGGCACTTCAGAAGAGATTTTCCAATACGATGGAAGAGCTTGGATATTATGCAAGAATAACTGGTGATTCTGGCATTCAAAGTTTGAACTGAACATGTTTAGTCATCATAACATATGTGTAACTGGGTTTTTCATCTTGAGGTAGAAAATTTGGAGAAGGGCATTCCAGTACAAATATTGTTGCACCAAAATAAGGATAAAGGATATTATTGTCAAAAATTGTCTAAATGAGGTTACATAGCTGTGTTATCATCTATCTATCAGAAAAAATCTATCATTTTTGACAGGTTGATAAAACTTGGAAAAATTCTGAGGGGGAGGTGGGTTATTGGGCATACCTGTAACTGGGGGGGGGGCGTTTGGGGCCCACTATTTTTCAACACCCCAGACCTCCCCACCAAATTTTTCCTAAATAACACTATCTAGAGCCTATTTTGACCCATTTTTTACCAAAAAGTAGCAGGGTAACCCCTCAGTTACATGTATTCATTCATAGCATACGGTTAACCAGGTCTGTAAGAGGGGGGGGGGGGTAAATGGCCGAATTATGGGGGGGTGGTCTTGAGCAAAAAGTGGGGGTAGCCAGCCATTTTTTTAGTTATACTGGTACTTTTTAATCAAAAATGGGTATAAATAGGGTCTAAACAGTGTTATTCAGCTGTTTTACGGTCATATAACACTGAAAAGCACTGAAATACACCAACATTTACTCACTTTTATCATTTTAGACTGAGTGAAAATCCCTTGGGAAAATTCTGGGGGCGGGTTGTTGGGAGTTGGAAAAATTCTGCAGGGCCCCCAACCCCCCCCCCAGTTACAGGTATGATTCATAGATATAGGGCAGTTTTGACAATTCGTCTAAACTAAAAGTGGTACTGTTGTTGTAGAAAGTATACATGTACCTGGGTTTTTGAAGTGGGGGGAGGGAGACCATTCTGGGGTTGGGGGGTAAGCAGATTTAAAGAGGGAGGGGGTGTCAGAGGTGTAAAAAAGTGTACCTGAATAGTGTCTAAATTGGCACTTTTTGGTCAAAAATGAGCTAAAAAGTGGGCTATAAATAGCGTTATTTAGCTGTTTTAGCATGAAAAAACACTGAAAAAGACGAAAAATGCACTACTTTCTACAGTTGTAGACAAGTTGGAAAACTTCAGGAAAATTCTGGGTGGGGGCTGCGTAGGGATGAAATTCCGAGTGGGTAGGTGGCAAACCCCCCCCCCCCAACCATACCTGTAACTGGGGGGGGGGGGTTGGTGGCCCCGCACTATTTTTCCAACACCCACCCAACTCCCCCCCCCCCCAACCCTCCACCCAGAATATTCCCAAGGGATTTTCACTCAGTCTAAAACAATAAAAGTGAGTAAATGTTGGTGTATTTCAGTGCTTTTCAATGTTATATGACCATAAAACAGCTAAGTAACACTGTTTAGACCCTATTTATACCCATTTTAGACCAAAAAGTACCAGTATAACTCAAAAAAATGGCTGGCTACCCCCCCACTTTTTGCTCCAGACACCCCCCCCCCAGAATTTGGCCATTTGCTCCCCTCCCCACTCTTCCAGACCCAGTTACAGGTATGCCCCCAACCCCCCAGTCATACATGTAACTGGGAGGTGGGGTGGGGGGTTGCCCACCCAAGGTCAAAAGTTACCCCTTCCCAGCTCCCCCCCCCAACCCTCCCCCCCAGAATTTTTCAAAAGTTTTCCAACTTGTCCACAACTGTAAAAAGTAGTGTATTTTTCATCTTTTTCAGTGTTTTTTGACCCTAAAACAGCTAAATAATGCTATTTATAGCCTATTTTACCCTATTTTTGACCAAAAAGTGCCTATTTAGACACTATTTAGGTACATTTTTTACCCTCTGACACCCCCTCCCTCTTCAAATCTGCTTACCCCACCCCACCCCACCCCCAAAATGGTCTCCGAGTCCGATCCACCCGCCACTTCAAAAACCCGGTTACATGTATGCCCACAGTTACATGTATGGTAGAAAGTAGTACTGTAGTTCTGCTGTAGTTGTAAAAGCTTCGATCTGAGATGTAAACGTCTGATGCCTTACACTTTGCGTTTGCTGTTGCCATAATCTGCACTTGATGCATATATCTCTTTGTTGCCCGATTGAACTGAGCGGGTCTGGGTGGTTTGCCATGGTGGTTATGTAGATGTGTATTAGGTTGCGTCGCACTTGTGAATAAAATGTTTTGCATGGGTTTTTCTTGGCTCCATCGTTTTTCTTGTCAGATCTGCTGCTGTATTGTGCTTTACAGATGGTGGTTGGTGCAAATAAATGCAGAGAATGTCATGTTCAGATTCTAGCTCTCAGGCGACATGTACATCTACTTAACTGTAATCTCATATTGTGGAATTGCACTGCAAGTTGTACTGCTCACACTGGGATTAGGTGGGAACGTTTCTGTTGTGGATATTGCATCCATTGACACTTGTAAACTAACTTTTGCACAAAAAATGAAAAAAATTAGTTTTCAATTGTGTATTGAAGTATTGAACTGACCATCTGCAATTTTTGGTATTTTGCATGCTTTCAGCTGCCGGGTTGTACTATTTGGCGGAACTTGTGGAGGAATTCGCCAGCTATGCAGTTAAGGTCATCAAGTGGACGATTATAGTGAGAGTGACGCGGCGTTCCTTTGAATTAGAACTTCTAGTTTTAGCAAAATGCTATGCGTATTCAGAGCGTGCTCGTGGTAAACGTCGGCTTGTTGCTGTTTGAAGAAATGCCTTTCTACTTGCCTCTTTTGGGATTGGCATCCCAATGTCTGCATTTGTACCAGTTGAAAACCTTCCCAGTGTTTGACCTGGTCTCTCCCAGCTTTCTGGGCATTCTCGGTGCGTTTTTGTTCTTTCCATTCGTTGACTGGAGAGTAAATCCATTGGTCTACGGTGTTTGCAGGACTGATTCTAGTCAATCACTGGGCCGCACTGACGTACTTCTCAGCGAGTCCACATCCCTTTAGCGAAGTTAGTCCTTGGGGCTGTGTTTAGAATTTTTATGGTGGCATTATGGCACGATTTGCTGATGTGATTGGCTGCAGTACATTGCAACGCGTTTTCTGGCGCAGTGTACCGTGAATCCTCCAATTGTGCCCTCCCCCGAGGTTGCAAGATAATGCGAGGTTGAAAAAATAATACCCTGGGGCACTATTGGAGGATTTACAGTATGTGCTAGTGCTATGCTATGTGCTGGTGTTTGGGGTGTGTGCACGAGCACGTGTATGCATGCCTGTAACCGGGAATTGGACCTGGGGTTTGGTGGGCACTTTCTGGGGGGGGGGGGATAGGTGGGGTGAAAATCTGGAGGAGGGGGGTGGGTTCTGGGAAGGAAAAAATAGGCACTTTTGGTTGATTTTTGGTCAAAAGACACTGTAAAAACCCTAAAATAGGTACTATTTAGTCAAAATACACTGTAAATAACCCAATATAGGTACTTTTTGGTCGATTTTTGCTCAAAAGCACTGTACAAAACACATTACAATTTACAGTTTCAATTTCTCGGGGGGGGGGGGGGTAGGGTCAAAACCAGCAAGTGGGGGAGGGAACCCCCAACCCCCCTCCCCAGCCAGTTACAGGTATGCGTGTATCTGCTGTACAATTCATACGCTTGTCGCGCGCGCATTATGGTGGTGTGCAGCGCATTGCTTTGTCGCATACGTACAATGTACACCGCGTAGGTGTTGGGCTACTTCACGGTGTGCCAGTGGCTGGTGCCGTGGGCGCTGTTCGTCTCGCTCAGCGCCAACGACAACACCCTGCCCGTCACGGCCCACAGCGTCAACGAGCCTACCCTGTCCACAGGTTCGTCACTCGCCACACGACGCCTTGTGCCCATGCATGTAACCGGGTTCTCGATCGTGGGGGGGGGGAAGAAATTTTGGAGGTTATATTTTTTGCACAATTGCGTGTAGATTAGTTGTTTGGTCAAAGGGTCTAAATAGCGCTATTTTGGTGTTGTTTGGTCATACGCAAGAACGCGATTTTATGTCGATCTATCGAGACAGTTTGAACTGCTAATTGCTTCAAGGCAATTTCTGGGGGGGGGGGAGGAAGGCAAGCTTCTGCGCACAAGTCCAACATATGGGTGGGGAAGGCGGCGCCTAAATGACATATGGGTGGGTACGACAGGGCGAGAGCCAGCTTGTTTGAGCCGAGGTTTCGAACGTTTTCAGACGAATTCGGCAACCCGATGCTGCAGCCGTCTTCGTCCGGTCGGCGCCGCCGGCAGCGCAAGTCGACACTGCTGGCCGTCGTCGACTGGGTCGTCGAAGTGCTGCTGCCCTACTACGACAAGCGCCGTCTTTGACTCGTCGCATTTCAGTTTTTGTTTCTTTTTCTTTTCTGGCGGAAATCGATAGCGGGTGATGTATTGGAGCACTACTCCCCGAAAGGCGAGGCTTTTCTTTCTTTTCTGCAGCGCCGACAAATGACGGTCGCTTTTGATTGTGGATGACGGTTTTGGTTCGAGTGAACGTGCTGGTCGTCGACGGGGAGGAAGCGCAGACGAGCAGCGCTAATTAGTCAATCTGCGCGTAATTGGACAGTGTGTGTGCAGAGCGCAAGCTAGTTGCACTGGTGTCACGCCCTGTTGTTGATCTACAGCGCTCAAGCAAACATTCGATTCTCATTGCCGACCGTTTTCGCGTAGGTGTGATACCACACACGGTCATTTACCACGAAGGCATGCAGCAACGAATCGTGCGCCAACGCCAAGATAAATTTCACGCGGATGCTTATTGCCCATACTGAAGATTGAATTCGCTGAAGAAGAAAAGCACGACCCCCTCCCATTCGTGTCGTCGTTTTCCACCGTTAGAAACAACTTGAACACTCGACCATTTTCGTCTCGACTCTCGCAAATTTCGCATTTTTTTCGGTACGTTCTGCACCCGGTTAACTTGCTACAGCTTGCAGTGTGTGTGTGTCGCTTGTGAGAGCCTTGGCGCCGTCCACAGCGTGTGTAGTGTGTGTGTTTGTTGATATCGCCTTTGGCCGGGAGTGTGTCGTCGCCTTTGCCCTCACTTGAGCCTTGAGTAATTGCAATTTGCATTAGCTAGGCCGGCGGCCCCTGTTTGGCTGTCGCGTCGAGCACGACGGACGTCCTACCATATGAATGACCGCTCGCGTGTGCGTGCGTGCGTGCGTGCGTGCGTACGCGTAGGTATGTGTGTGTGTGCGTGTGCGGCGCGACCAATGTATGCGACGGCGGCGACAGGAAGCCGACACCATTAGGGCCGAGCGCCGGCGAGTCTTGTCTTTCAGCTGTGCGCGGCGCCTTAATGCGATTTGCCTGTCGTCGCAAGGAGCCGCGGGCAGAACTAATAGGCTGGCGCCGACGCGCGACACACCGCGGCGCCAGCTCCTTCGTCGGTCGAGTAGAAGCGCTGCTTGGCTCGTCGGCTCACGGGCCCAGTAGCCCTGGCGACGAGCGCGCGCGCCGCGCCGCAACTTTTGCCCTTCCAATATTGGACAGACGTTCTCAAGACGGCGCTGCTGGGAGCGGCGGCGGCGGCGGCGCCGGAAACTTGTTGACTACTTGACGTGGCGCGTGGCGACGTCTAATCAATGCCCAGGCGTCGACAGCGACCTCTGGCCGCCGCGGCGCCTACGCGACCGTCGGTGTGCTGGCGTGTGGGCGCGAGCGCTGGCGGCAGTCGATTCGATCGTCGCAGCGCGTGAGGTGCGACGATAGACGATACTGGCAAGCGGCCGGCGCTCCGAGAGCCCATTAATTAGAGGAAGCGGTTAGAGACGAAATTGCCGACTGGCGCCGCCGCGCGCTGCCGACCGACCCACGTTAATAGGGCGACGGCGGCGGCGCTCGGCCGGCCTTCCTGGCTGTGGGCGGGGCGGGGCGTTGCGCGGCCCTTACCGTTGCCATCAGCGCCTACCTATGACCAGCTGCCGGGACGCCGAGCGGGCCCCAGAGGCCGGTCAAATGAGATGAACACAGTGCGCGGCCGCGCCTGCCGAAGCGTAGGGGGGCTCGAGTTAATTGCTAGACGGCCCTGGCTTTGACGGCTGAAAAGCGAGGAGGCGCCGGCGCCGCCGTCACCCGCCGCGCTTCCAGAATTAACCCCCCCCCTCCTCTCTGTTTCGCGCGCGCTCCCCTTGTCCTTCGGCGAACGACTCCTCCCGAGAGCTGTTGACGACGACGAGCAGCGGCCCTTTGTCCCCGGTGCGGCACAGGCCCTGCAGGTCGTTGCCGGGCCTTGCCCAATCGCCACGAGCGAGACGACACGACACGGTTTTTTTGCCCACCCACGGAACTACTGTAAGACGACACGCAACCGTGCCGACGCCCCGTCCGTCTCTTTCGAAGAAAGAGGACAGGCGGCTCAATTTTCCGCTGTCACGTTAGACAACGCGCTGATAGCGGCGAGGCGAGCTGTGATAGCAGCGAGCGCACCACCGTACGCTTTCGGAACGGTCGTCTGGTTTGGGCTTCGGGGTTCCGTGGAGAGCAGCGTTTCTACCGTGTCGTATAGTGCGACTCCGTGGTGAAGTGGCGGGTGGTGCGTTGCGTTGCGTGGCAAAGCGTCTGGCCGCGTTTTCCGCCCATAGGTGCAGCCGGCGGAAAGGTACGCGTAAGCAAAGGCGCGTGAAGGCTGGCCACGCGCGTCGCGTGCGGCTCTCATTACCATTGACAGACGGGGCGCGACGGCGGCGGCGATAGACACGGGGAGGAGAACGCCCTAGGAGCACTACTGGCACACGAGTACATATCTCGCTCTTCGCGGCAGCAGCAGTCTGCGTCTCGCGCAGTCATCATGGACTACCCGTCGTCGTCGTCGTCGTCGTCGTCGTCGAGCTGGCTCAACGAGTCCGCGACCTCGACCGGCGGTGTGGCGCCCGGGGCGCTGTTCCAGTCGATGAAGGCGCTGGCGCTGCTCGTGCTGGTCGCCTGGACGATCGCGGCGAACTCGCTCGTCTTCGTCGTCCTCTACAAGAACCCCCGCCTCCAGACCGTGCCCAACCTGCTCGTGGGCAACCTCGCCTTCAGCGACTGGTGCCTCGCGCTCATCGTCCTGCCCATGGCCTCCGTCTACGCCGTCGTCGAGCACTGGCCCTTCGGCAAGACACTCTGCGAAGTCTGGGTCCTCGGTGCGTGAGTGACTCCCTCGCCTTTTCTCGACCGCCTCATCCTTACTCCACCGCACACGCACACTTGTTTCGCTCGGCATATACCGGTAGTAGTGAAGAATTTCGGTCAATATTGAAGTGCATATTTCTCTATGCAGCGAGTCAATTTTCTCATTCCTTTTCAGGGATAAAATTCTGTACATGTACCTACCTCGTCCTAAAATATCAAACATGTTCGATGCCAAACGCTGAAATAAAAGCGAAAAGAAACCAACGATAGATAAATGGCCCACCCTGTACATACATGCAAATTAACCCTGTAATTCATGCAAATTTGGATATCCTAACGTTCAAAATGCGTTGACTTGGCAAAAGTCCCCGGACCGTTTCGCTGGTCGGTGAAAAATCTGCAGTATACACGAGGGTATGTAGAGGTCACAGGAGCTATATGTGAGCATTGATCCTTCTCGACGCTTGAAGCGCTACGCGGCAGCACTTCAATGAAACCATTTTATGTTGCGGCATGACTGCCTTCGCCACACGTAGAAAAATTCATTAGGCAAATGTCGCCGTGCACACCGATACAGCAAGGCAAGAGGAAGAGGATTAGCGCAGGTGCAAACAGGTCAATGCTTTGCGAACGCTTGTTATTCCGTATTACCTATAGCCTGAAGCCACGCGAATGCATGCATTTCATAATGAATTTATAAATTACACGAGAACGCTTCTGCACACCAACGCAACACAACAGCCAACAGTGTCTCTTGTCACTCTCGAGATCGCAGTGTCTCCCATTCAGTTGCAATACAGACACTGGCGGATCCAGAAAAAAATTTCGGAGGGGGAGGAATTTTGCAGAAGGGAGGACCCTGTTGAACTTTTTTTCATGTTGGGCCGATTTTGGCAGTGGTTTGGACGACCGTATCGGTTTTCGACGGTTAACCAATATAAACGGCGCCGCAGGCTAAAATTTTGTTGTTTTCGACCACCTACAAGCAATTCCGTATGCTGAAACTAGACCCAATAGGCGCGTTTCTTCTCCCACCTCGCCTATCCCTTTCCCCCCTTTCCCCCCTAGATTTTCGATTTCGGGAGGGGGAATTCCCCTTTCCCCCACCCCTGGATCCGCCCGTGGCGTCAGTCGCAAATATCCTCAGCGCCGAATAGCCGGTGTGCGACTCGTTGCAGCGGACATCCTCTTGCTGCACCGCGTCGATTGGGAAACTGTCGATCGTGGGGCTCAACCGCGCACTGGGTGATCACGGCGCCAGTCGAGTACCCGGCCAAGAGGAACAAGCGCACCGCGACCCTCATGATCCTGGGCGTCTGGCTCCTCTCGACCGTCGTCTCGATCGCGCCGCTCTTCGGCTGGAAGCAGCAGGCGAAGCACGGCAACTTCCTGGTCGAGCGCGGCCGCGGCCGAAGCGGCGAGCCTCGACTTTTCCTCTTACACCATCTACTCGGCCACGGGCAGCTTCTTCCTGCCTTCCCTGCTCATGCTCTTCGTCTACGCCAAGATCTACGAGGTGTTCGCCAAGCACCGACAGCGCCAGATCTACAAGCAGGCAAGGAACGAGTCCGTCTTTTAATCTCCAGCGACCTGCGCTCTCTGTCGTCTTCGTTCGACAACTTTATGCGGTTCGGCTGAATGACGTCGACATGACGGTGGTGTGTGCGAACAGCATGCGAGGAAGCGTTGTGTAGCGTTAAAAATTGCGCCCTTTCAGTACAGTGTAATGCTCGTAGGAAAACGGTTGAGGAATAGAGAACTGACTCAGATCTGTAAGTTCTAGAGTCGTCAGATGACGCCCAAAGGCATTTTCCCTCAACTGTTCGGACTCACGAGAAGCTGATGGGGGTGCACCGTGCGGCCTGAGCCGCGGCCCGGGTGCACGCGCATGACATGACACCCACCTCTGAGAACACCGCCCATGTCAACAACACGTCGCTCGGGAGGCGCTCATCAGTCTGAATAGTGTTCTCCATGCTCTCTAGGGTCATCATCGCCATATAGCGGAAACACATCCGATCCCGATTAGTCCACGTGCCGCGGAGCCGTTGACATATGTACCTACCTGAAGGTGTGCAACCTGTGTCTGACGACGGCTTTGCTCGGCGTTGCGTTGCACGCACTGCCTGAATTCGGTGAGGAAGCAGCAATGATTGGCAGCAGCGATTGCAGGTGATCCGCAAGCACATCGAGTCGACGATCCTGCACGAGATCAGTCACGTGACGCCGACCTCGGACGAGTTCGCCAAGGAGAAGGAGGACGACGAAGACGAGGACGACGAGGACGAGGAGGAAGAGGAGGAGAGCGAAATGGAGCAAGGTCTACTTCCCTACCGTAAACCTTCCCAATTAAGTCCAAATCAGACCACATCCTGACGGCCCGAATAGAGTTAGAGTGATCTCGGCATGCGCAAATCGCATTTCCCTCCGTACCGCCATTATGCTAGCTCTGAGGGCAGGAGCGGATGGCCTAGAGGTAGAGGATCGGCCTCTTGCGCGCACGGTCCTGGGTTCGATTCTTGATGGATCCACTGACCCACTGACAAGGATCTCCCTATCAATGGACTTCTCGTGGAGTCGCTGTCCTAGCTAGACTGCATACTGGTGTCCTTCAAACTGTGTTTGGATGCCCTCGTGGCTAGTACCCCTGAACAGGGGGAAGGACATGGATATGGAAATCCTGCGTTTGCTGTACGGGCTCGTAGTGTTACCCTAATCCAACAACATGCTGTCTCTGGCTGGTTCGAGTATTGCTCTCGCAAACGAGAACCGTCCCCGCAGCCCGCACCCGGCCGGGGGCGTCACTTTCAGACGTGTCGCAGCCCGTAGCGGCTTCTGCGCTGGCGACGCCGATAATCGAGGAGGACGAGGAGCGCTGCATGGAGCTCGAGACGCCGGTCGAGTCGACGACGGCGGCGACGGCCGAAGTAGAGGAACTCCCGGCAACGTCGAAGCCTCCACCAGGACACGCTCTACAACGCGCCCTCCACGTCCAAGGACACCGACAGAAGGACGGGCGGCGGCAAGAAGGACGGCAGGGACAGGGAGCGCGCCGGTAGGCGCCGTTCACGGTTGCAAAGGACGCGATTAGAAGAACCAGCGATGACGCGTTCTCAGCGCTCGCCGGCGCCCCGGCGCCACCACCAGCACGGTGGCCGGCAAGCACGGGACGTCGGACGCGTCGACGACGACTTGGGCGACGCGCGCGATCACGTACGAGGCGGTGAAGCGGCACAAGAACCGACGGGAGCGCCGAGCGCACCTCCGCAAGTCCCTGCAGCGCAAGCCCAAGGCCATCTCGGCGGCGAAGGAGCGCCGCGGCGTCAAGGTGCTCGGCATCATCCTGGCTGCTTCACCGTCTGCTGGACGCCCTTCTTCGTCATGTACCTCGTCATACAGTTCTGCGACAAGTCCAGCTGCCCCATCAACATGGTCCGTGTCCACCACCTTGAACCGCGCCTCTGTAACCGGCTCAGACCGCATGGGGGGGAGGCAACGGGTCAGTTAGGGGGGGGGGACGGACCAGTTAGGGGGAGACTAGATGTCCAAAATAGTGTCAAATACGCGCAATATTTAATCGCGCCATTTCAGCGTTGTTTTTGCAAAACACGCTGAAAGTTTCTCAAACACGTGCGCTTTTGGCATTTTTGACGGGTTGACAAAAATTCAATAAAAATTTCGGCGGGGGGGGGGCCTGCGAGATGACTTGTTTACAGGTCTTGTTCAGTCGACTGCTGCACGATTTGTCCAGCCCGATAGTATGCCGACAAGTCGAGTGCACGCGCTTGTTTGTTGCGGTTGCAGCACGTGGAGACGTTCATCACGTGGCTGGGCTACAGCAACAGCGCCATGAACCCCATCATCTACATGGTCTTCAACCGCGACTACCAGATGGCGCTCAAGCGTCTCTTCGGCTGCAAGCCGCAGCCCAAACGATCCGCGGCGCTCCTCAACCACAACGCGGCGCCAGGCCTAACAAGGCCCACGCCCCAGCCCTGGCAGGGACCCGTGCGCCGAGTCCGTCTACAGAAACAGACCAATCTCTTGACTCTCTCTCTCTCTCAGAAGCTGCAGCGCTCCTCCCATCCATACCTGCAACTGCGGGGAAGGCAATCCGATGAGACCCGAAACCCTCCTCATCGTCCCACAAGACGTGTTTCCAACCTGTCCGCGCCATCGTACAGGCAAAATCGGCAAAACAACGCTATTCGGACAATAGGGAGTACATATTGAGGCGCTATTTTGGTGCAAAATGTTCCATTCCGGACATCTACTAACCCCCTCTTTTGGTTAACCCCCCCCCACTAGGCCAGACCGGGTTACAGGTATGTCAGCCTCGACCCCTCGAGTTGTACACACATCGCATTGGACGCAACGCAGCATAGACACCGAAATGACGACGAAACTCCTCCTCCGCAACCAACAACGTGACAAAAACATATCCCTCACGTCGCGTCCTCAACCACCGACCGCTATTTATACTGAGGTGCGCCCCGTAGAACCAAACAAAATGAATTTCCCATTCCACTGCGAGCTGCGATTGCGGATAAATTGTACGTGATATTTTATGATGCTCCTGTCAGTGGCTGGCGAAAGGGTTGAGGGGGGGAGAGTATTTCGTCTAAATGCTTCGGTATACGACGGTAGGCACTTTTAAGGATCAACCATTTAACGAAATCAACAACTTTACCGTCTGGGGCGGGTGGGGGCACATGCAAGCTAACTAATGTCCCCTGCACGTGTTCGTGGGCGGCCACTGATTACGGTATTGCGACAGTGCACATACCTCGCGTGCGAATCTGGTTTCTCGAAAGAAATGCACAACTGCAATAACAGCAGTCATTTATTTTACATAATCAGTGCACGATTCCTTTGTGCTGACCACCAGAACATAACATGCGCCAGTGTTAGCCGCTAGCTACCACTACACACGCACGCACACTACACGCACGCACAGCGAACAAGTATTGCAGTATTCCCCCTCTATAAACGAGCGTGCGTGCAACAAAGTATACTAAACTGTGTCGCCATGAGTCACATGAGATGCCAAAATCGCGATAACGTTTTGCAACAACGATTCTCTTGACTCGACACTAACACTCGCTCGACTCGCTCTAACACCAACAAATATCGGGTTCCGATGTTAGTGAGCGCGTCGACGTCTCGGTACCACAGAATCTGCTCTCTGGGGGCCTACGCTCAGTTGGCAGCCGGCTTGGGTCCCACGAGCCCCACCTGCGCGGCCCTGAGGCAGCGGTCGTGCAGCGCGTAGCCCACCTTCTCCACCTTGGCGATGCTCTGGGGCTCCGCGTCGCCAGCGTTCGGCAACTGTACGCAACCGACAACGACGCGTCATCACGACTCACGAGGGCGTTTTCAAATTATAAATTACAATCGGTGTACCGTGTTACCCGACCGCCAACGGCGGTGCAGCCCCCCCCCCCCCAACCAGCCCCCACCATAGTAGGGAGCAGCACTGATTGCGGGGCCGGGGACCCCCCTCCTCCCCGTCTGCTGAGTGCTGAATAATGTTGCGGCCTGTGTCGAAGGATCAAAAAAGAATTTCACGGGGTGGGGCGTTGTTAGAGCATGAGGGAGCATCGTGACTTTTCCACTGACCAATCGAAATATCAGAGAAAGTCTCATCTGACCTCCAGCCTACCCCTCCAGCTTTAATGGTCAGTTACTGCACCTCTGCCTTTACATAGACCCAAAATCTCGGCATGCCGAGGGAGGACAGAGCGCCGCAGGAGTTGGGGGGGGGGTGTAGCGCCAGGCGGACGCAGGCACGGACCTGGTAGAGACTCTCGTGGAAGTTGGGGTCGAACATCTCTCCTTGGGGCTCGAGTCGGCGGAGTCCGTACTTCTGGAAGGTCTTCTGGAGGTTGCGATGCGTCATGGCGACGCCCGCGTGCAGCGTCCGCAGCGCCTCGCCCCCAGACGCCGCCTCAGACTCGGACACCGACGAGAGCGCTCGCTCCAGCACGTCGCTCGTCTGGAGGCAATACATGGACTGTGATCGAAACGTCATCTGGCGAGCGATCACACTTGCTCAGCACAGACATGAGCGAGCAAAGGACAAGATGTCCGTAATGGACGTGCGCTGAGAGCCGAGGAGACTCAATGAATGCCGACAAGCAACAGACACCAACGCACACGGGTAAGCGTGCAGGGTCATATCAGTGACCGCGCCGCATGGTTCCTCGTCGAAATCGGATACCAGAGGCTACGGTGTTGTTGTTGTTGGATTAGGGGCAACGCTAGGACGCCGTCAATGGCCCATATAGCATACCCTTCTCCATGACGCCTTCCAGTCTAGATCCCCATAAACAGTCAAAGACATTCGGAAGAACGCCATCTGAAATCAAGGGTAGTGACAGCACGAGAAATTCCATGGATAGGGAAAGACTCGTTTTTAGTGGATCCATCGAGAATCGAACCCAGGACCGTGCGCGCAAGAGGCCGATTCTCTACCACTAGGCCATACGCTGCCCAGTCTATGGTGACTCTTCGTGCAAATTGAAGACCGTGGGCCACAACCTCTGTCTACAGCACACGCAGCGATGCATTTATTCTCGTCAACATTGCCGTCTGTTGTCGACGTACTCAGTCAACGCACACGCACGCACGCACACACATCGCATACTTCAGGCCCGCTTATGTAATTGACCTCAGGCAAGAAGACTCCAGAGAGATGCGATGAAAGAAGCGCGCACCTCGAGCAGGTCCTTGCAGAACGCCTGTATGGCGAACTTCTTGGACTTGTCCAGCTCGAGCGCGTTCTGCCGCCGCACGTTCTCCAGCTCGGCCAGCTTACGAATCAGCTTGTCCTGTCGCACGTGCGAGCGTCATCACACAACAGTAGATTTTGTCAAAATGCAAAAACGAGAGAGAGAGACTTCGAAATCCCACCTTGGTTTGTGCCTCGGCTTCGGCCAGCTGCTTGTTCTGCGCGCGCAGTCGATCGGCCTCCTCGTTCAGCGTCTTCAGCATCTCCACCACCGCGTCGTCCGGCACATTCGAAGCTGCAAAAGACAAATACGTGGCGAAAACCTTACCTCACGCAAACCCAATAACTAGCCAGCGCCTGCAATTAGCCCCACCCCAAATAAGCGACCGTCTACTATAAATTGCCACCCATAGTCGTCACTCAGAGCATATCAGAGCAAGAAAAGGCCCACCGTCATTGTCTTTCTTGTTGTTGGCCGCCGGCGCGCTACACAGCGGGCGATTCTGCAGCTGCGGGAATGACGCAATCACTTGCTAGCAGCTGTGGCTCGCATTACTGAAAACCTGCGAACTGTCAGCCGCCGACTTTGGCAACAACTGCTCCTCTGAGAAGAGCCCGTTGGCCAACCGGAGACACACCAGCACGACAGACAATCGAACGGCGCAACAACATTCCCACCGACTTTAATTCCGAAATTATGAAATCGTATTCAGCGTA
>JASAMY010001783.1:0-19762 GCA_030248085.1 Paralinhomoeus sp. GSCO2_6 | reverse complement strand
AGGAAGCAGCACATCAACAGTATCTGGCACCACCACCACTCCAATGGAAGGAGGCAGCACATCAGCAGCATCTAGTACCAGCACAACTCCAATGGAAGGAAGTAGCACATCAATAGTTTCTGGCACCACCACAACTCCAATGGAGGAAAGCAGCACATCAGCAGCATCTGGCACCACCACAACTCCAATGGAAGGAAGCAGCACATCGACTGTATCTGGCACCGGGAGAGCTCCAGTGGAGGAAAGTAGCACAACAACAGTATCTGGCACCAGCACTACTCCAATGAAAGCTAGTAGCACATCAGCAGCATCTGGCACCACCACAAGACTGATGAGAAGGAAGCAGCTCATCAACAGCATCTGGCACCAGCACAACTCCAATGGAAGGAAGCAGCAAATCAACAGTATCTGGCACCTCCACAACTCTGATAGAAGGACGCAGCACATCAAAACTATCTGGCACAACCACAGTTCCAATAGAAGGAAGTAGCACAACAACAGTATCTGGCACCAGCACAACTCCAATGGAAGGAAGCAGCCTCAGCAGCATGGCACCCCACAACTGGAATGGAAGAAAGCAGCACATGAGGAGTATCTGGCACCTCCACAACTCCAATAGAAGGAAGCAGCATATCAACAGTATCTGGCACCTCCAGAACTCCAATGGAAGGAAGTAGCACATCAGCAGCATCTGGTCCCACCACAACTCCAATGGAAGGAAGCAGCACATCAGCAGTGTCTGGCACCACCACAACTCCAATGGGACAAAAGCAGCCCTACATAGACAGTCTCTCACCACCCCACAACTCCAATGGAAAGAAGCAGCACATCAGCATTGTCTGACACCACCACAATTTCAATGGGAGGAACTAGCACGTCAACAGTATCTGGCAAAAGCACAACTCCCATAGAAGGGAGCAACACATCAACATTATCTGGCACCACCACAACTCCAATGGAAGGAAGCAGCACATCTAGCAGTGTCTGTCACCACCACAGCTCCAATGGAGGAAGCAGCACAACAACAGTATCTGGCACCAGCACAACTCCAATATGGAAGGAAGGAGCACATCAACTGTATCTGGCACCACCCCAACTCCAATGGAGGGAAGCAGCACAACAACAGTATCTGGCACCAGCACTACTCCAATAGAAGGAAGCAGCACATCAACAGTATCTGGCACCTCCACAACTCCAATGGAAGGAAGCAGCACATCAACAGTATCTGGCACCACCACAGTTCCAATGGAAGGAAGTAGCACAACAACAGTATCTGGCACCAGCACAACTCCAATGGAAGGAAGTAACTACATCAGCAGCATCTGGCACCACCACAACTCCAATGGAAGTAGGCAGCACATCAGGAGTATCTGGCATCAGCACAACTCCAGGAATGGAAGGAAGCAGCACATCAACAGTATCTGGCACCTCCACAACTACCAATGGAAGGAAGCAGCACATCAACAGTATCTGGCACCAGCACAACTTCGATGAAAGGAAGCAGCACATCAGCAGCATCTGGCACCACCACAACTCCAATGGAAGTAGGTAGCACATCAGGAGTATCTGGCACCAGCACAAGTCCAATGGAAGGAAGCAGCACATCAACAGTATCTGGCACCTCCACAACTATAATGGAAGGAAGCAAGCACATCAACAGTATCTGGCACCTCCACAACTCAAATGGAAGGAAGGAGCACATCAACTGTATCTGGCACCACCCCAACTCCAATGGAGGGAAGCAGCACAACAACAGTATCTGGCACCAGCACTACTCCAATGGATGGAAGTAGCACAACAACAGTATCTGGCACCCCCACAACTCCAATTGAAGGAAGCAGCACATCAACTGTATCTGGCACCACCACAATTACAATGGAAGAAAGTAGCACAACAACAGCATCTGGCACCCCCACAACTCCAATGGAAGGAAGCAGCACATCAGCAGTGTCTGGCACCACCACAACTCCAATGGAAGGAAGCAGCACATCAGCAGTGTTTGGTACAACCACAATTCCAATGGAAGGAAGTAGCACATCAACAGTATCTGGCACCAGCACAACTCCAATAGAAGAAAAAGTAGCACATCAGCAGCATCTGGCATCACCACAACTCCCAAGGAAAGAAGCAGCACATTAGCAGTATCTGCCACCGGCACAACTCCCATAGAAGGCAGCAGCACATCAACAGTATCTGGCACCCCCACAACTCCAATGGAAGGAAGCAGCCCTACATCAACTGTATGTGGCACCACCACAAACTTCAATGGAGGGCAGCAGCACATCAACAGTATCTGGCACCCCCACAACACCAATGGAAGTAAGCAGCGCATCAACAGTATCTGGCACCAGCACAACTCCAATGGAAGGAAGCAGCACAACAACAGTATCTGGCACCAGCACAACTCCAATGGAAGGAAGCAGCACAACAACAGTATCTGGCACCACCACAACTCCAGTGAAAGGAAGCAGCACATCAGCAGTATCTGACACCAGCACAACTCCAATAGAGGGAAGCAGCTCATCAACAGTATCTGGCACCACCGCAACTCCAATGGAAGGAAGCAGCACATCAGCAGTGTCTGGCACCACCACAACTCCAATGGAAGGAAGCAGCACATCAGCAGTATCTGGCACCACCACAACTCCAATGGAAGGAAGTAGCACATCAGCAGTATCTGGCACCAGCACAACTCCAATAGAAGGAAGCAGGACAGAACCATCCGCTTCAACTGACAGCAGAACCCTGGAACAAACTCCATTACAGATGAGTCCTTCAACAATATCTAGCAGTGTGATTCCTGCAGAAGGGAGCCAAACACAATTATTTGTGCCATCTGGAACCACAACTACTGGTTTCCCTCTATATACATATGTGTCAGGAAGTGCTGAAAATGCTAGTGCTGCATTTGATCCAACCATTTTTAAGAAACATCAACATGATCAAATTCGTCCATTCGACGTAAAATATGTGTAAGACATGCATTGCGTGTACCACATAAGTGATATTCGATAAAAGTGTCACATCGCCTTTTTTGTAAAAATCTATGAATGGCTCTGTCAAACCCTGTCTAAATACAAATTATGGAAAAATTTGCAGGGGGCTGCAAAAAAGGAGAATATGTGACACTCTATTGTTGAAGTCCAGTTTGAAAAGAAGTGGGATTAAGGCATATACCCACACTGATTTCTAGCCACTTCCGCATTTCAGCTGATCAACTCCACTTTGAACAAACCATGTATAAAATCCGAACCAAGGACAGCAACAAGTCACATATTCGGCGATTTTTGTGTTCGCTTGCAATGGAAGGAAATGTGCAGCGAAAATTGCGGCAACTGGAACTGACTGACATTTACATAGATTGAGTGCGAGAAATTAGCACACGCCCTGTGGAACTCCATGCACACGCACATACGCATGCACGCACGCACTTGCGTACACATGCACGCACACACACACACACACACACACACACGTAAAAAAAGCACAGACACACGCACGCACGCACGCACGCACGCACGCACGCACGCACGCAGCACTCATGCAAGCATTAGGGCACTACACAAATGTTATACGAACAGTTCATCATTGGGTGGAATGCCGGAAGGGAATGGAGCAGGATTGTAGTACGTATATGTGCCTCTTGCCTACACATCGACATCAGCAACTGTACATCATCAACAACCAACATTGCAAAAGTTTTAGCCGGGGACCAATTGATTCGGCAGGAACTTTAGCTGTTTCAGGTCCATGGACATGGGCAATGACAACCTCTGAGAGAAATGAGATATGAGTTGATGGACGTTTGCGTCGTTTTGGCTTGGCTGAGTGAGATGGCTCGCACAAAAATCGCCGAATATGTGACTTGTTGATGTCCTTGGTTCGGATTTTATACATGGTTTGTTCAAAGTGGAGTTGATCAGCTGCAATGCGGAAGTGGCTAGAAATCAGTGTGGGTATATGCCTTAATCCCACTTCTTTTCAAACTGGACTTCAACAATAGAGTGTCACATATTCTCCTTTTTTGCAGCCCCCTGCAAATTTTTCCTTAATACAGTGTTTTTTCGAAAGATGAAGGGGTTTCTGTAATTCAAAGCATGCACGCACGGTGCACACACAAACGCACGCTCGCATGCTCGCACGCACGCACGCTTGCACGCACGCACGTACGCACGCATGCACGCATGCACGCACGCACGCACGCACGCGCGCACGCACGCACGCACGCACACAGACTTTCACTGACATAGGTTCACACACAATGTACCTGTGACTGAATCGAACAAGGCAAAATTGAAGTAAAGCAAAGTACCAACAGCCTAGCAGACATACATGCGTGCATGCACATGCAGTTGTGCTATATTGCTGCGTCAGAGCATAGTGATGTAAAGTATGGAAATGATCGCCATGACTAGGCGGTCAACTTTTGTGTTTTTGCCAAAGTGATTGGACCTACCCACATCAAGTTTCTTGCGAAGCAGCCCATTTGTTGGTGTGCGTGCGTGCGTGCACATCTGTAGTGCCATATTGGTTCGTCGGAGCATAGCGATGTAAAGAATCAAAATGATCTGCACGTGCAGGCGGTCAACTTTTGTGTTTCGGCCAAAGTGATCCGACCTACCCATATCGATATTTATCGATTATCCCGGAAGTGAAAATATTTTGGTGCGTCGGATCGTGTTGACTTCAAGGAATGAAATGTTCTACATCGAAAGGCGATCAACTTTATTATTGATGTTTAGGCCATTCGACCTAACAACATCGACATATCGCCAATTTCCTTTATCGATATAATGGGGGGGAGGTATTTTGGTGCGTCCAATTTGGTCCAATTGTTGAAAGTAACACAAGTCATGTCATGGCGACCAACTTTCTCCTTTACAGCGAAGCGCTGCGATGTACCGTTAAAGCGCCTATAGGGCACAAAATTTGTGGCCCATTTCCAAGAAAATCAATCGATAATCGGATAAAATCGGCAATATCTCGAGATCGGAGCGCAGTGCACACAAATCCTTTGGCATGCAACATTGCCACCACTAGCCGGCTACACATACCAAGTTTCATCGAGATAGGCCCTGGCGTTCGCGAGCGGCGCTCCAAAAACCTGGCGGAGAACATGAAAAAAAAAGCCGCAAAATTGGAACATTTTTGGAACTATTGACCCCTTACAGTAAAGCAAGAAAACGCGTTATGGCGCATTCGATGCCCCAGAAGAAGGCGGTTCATTTGCGCCATAACGCGCCAAAATCCGTTCAGGCAATCAAAAGTTATAGGCGATCGAAAATTCAAAAAGCCGCATTGAGAAGTCGTCACATATTAGGGTTGTACGCTGACGCGTACACCCTGATTGCGTTGTTCATGCTGAACTGGTTACGCAGGTTACACACTGCTCGTGGCCATTGCTCAGACCATTTTCATCAGCATTAGGTATGTCGCAAACCCATTCCCGCTGTCTAGAACGGTTTCAGAAACAGTGACTGTTAGATGCGCTGCACTGTGATTTGCACATCACACTTTCGGGTACGTAGTGCGACCTGAGTGAGAATCATAGTTGGTCGTGTTAGTGATTCACACCATTCAGATAGCGGGATTTTCGTGCCTGCCTTCATAGCGTAGTTGTCTTATAGTAGCTGCACTACACACAAAGATGAAGTTGCAAATCACCTGTTTTCTGTGTTTTCATCTAATGAAGGTAAGCGACTATAATTGTTTGTGCTGATCGGCTAGACTACCGAGCGTAGGTACGCGGGTTGCGCTGTTGTGACATGCAGTTGACTGACAGCTGCTACACATTGCTTTTTGCTGATTCGCAGCTTTGTTCGTGAATACAGCAGGGTCGAGAAATTTGAAATCGTGTCATTGAAACTGGCTTTGCGTGAATACAGCAGCAATTTTGTTAACAGAGCAGCGTTGTTACGGATGTTGCTGCTGCTGAAAAGGAACAACATCATCTGAAAGAGTTGCGAATCGAAGTAGCCAATATTGCCTGGATACCTGCTCTATTCCACAAAAACTTCACTACAAGTACCTAATTAAAACATTTTGCTGTTGTCATGAAATACTTTACCTTGTATTCTTTTAGAATTTGCAGACTGCAAACCAAGTTGTCGAGTGGAGATGGAGTTTTGCTTACTTAGCGATGATAGAACTGAAGAATGCACTAGAAGTACAACAAAAGAAATCTTCACACTACAACGATCGGTAATACCTAACTGATTTCGTTTTTTTTGTTTTCTATTGACTTCTAAAGTTTCTAAAGCCGCTCTTTACACCTTCAGGACACATACAGTTTTCAACAAAGGTTATTTGAAGGATACAAGACAAAGGATTTCCAACTTCTAGGTGCCAAAGGTATCATGCTCAAAAAGCTGGTAAAGTTTGACAAGATGATCCAGCTAACAAAAGTGACGACAAAAGAGGTAACTTGAAAACTGGAAGTAAACCCTATGCTTGATTAGCACCCTTAACTACACTCCCTTCCTAGAGCACTTTCAGTTTATTAGCCCTCCTCCCCTTATAATCACGCGACCTCCATGCCATGCTTAAAAATGCTTCCATAATAAGGTTAAAGGAATCACATTCAGCTAATCTATTTTTAATGCAAAACGTATACTTCTCAATCTCTTGATTAAAAGGATGTAGGAACAATACAGTGCAATCTTTGCAGAACAGGCTCATACTCCAAGGGCGACTTTGTCTTTACTACGACGAGAGTGGTGGCCACGCATGTTTCCATCTGAAGCATCACTTTCTTCATCACGTGCACATCACTGACCTGCCCTTCACGACTACGCCTTCTGGCCAGAAGCACTCTCTCTTCGCGGGACCACGAGCTTCTCCTCTTTACCTGTCGTCATTTCTCCATACATACAGCGTATTTGTACGCAGGCAGATGGGCGCCGCGTGTTGCCTAGTGGTACCTACGAAATCGGCCTCTTACTCGCACGGTTCCGGGTTCAATTCTTGCTGGATCCACTACAATCGAGGACTTCCCTCTCAATGGATTTTCTCGTGGTGTCGCTGCCCCAGATTACAGATGGCGTTCTTCCAAAAGTCTTTTGGCCAATTTTGCGGCTCTAGACGGGAAGGCGTCATGGAGATGGGTATGCTATATTGGCCACTGATGGCCTCCTACATAGCGTTGCCCCGAATCCAACAACAATAACAACATATGTAGGTAGGCAGACGCAGACGGAAACGCACATGAGCGTTCAGGGTCGAGTACACGGCGCAACTGGTCTGCCAGGTGCACTACTTCGGCTGCGCCTGCGAACGCTACTGCAAGGAGGAGCCGCGCTGGAGCTGCGACCAATTCGGACGCAGACTCTGCAAAGAGGACTGGTACCCCAAGTCGGTGATTTTTTTGTTACTCTTTCACCTTTCCAAAGGAATTTTGGACCGCACCTATAGAACGTTCACGGCCAGCTACGTGTGCAACATGGAGGCGAATAATCGAGGTCACTGCACGAACAAATGCGTGACACGAGGCGTCAGTGACCTCGTCGACTGCGACGAATGCGGCCAGCTCGTCTGCAAATACCGTACCGTAAATCCTACAATGGCATCTCTTTACCACTATTGGAGGCGCATAGCGTTCCTTATATATGTGGTTAACAGTTGATTCATGGTTGTAGATGTGTACACTACATATATAGGTACACGTAACTGCTTCGCTTGTGCTCCTGTATACAATGTAACACAAATTGTATGGTACTTCTAGCCCCAGGGGCACTATTGAAGGATCTACGGTAATCTAATCCACTCGGTGCACACAACCTAGCTACAGTTTTGTTGACCGGAGAATACATGGTAGATTGATTTAGCCTTTACATCACTTGGAAAGGACGACAAAGTGCAAAGCGCGATCGAGTGCCACATGCTCACTTGCGAAGTGCTGGAAAAGTTGTACCAAGCAGGATACACAAAGTTCGTGTCCTGGTGTATTTCTGGTAATAGGGTGTGCCGGCAACCGTGCTTTGCAGGCATCGATGGTTGTTCCGCTCCAACCCCCGCAGGCGAGTGTGCGGCGAGGGCGTCTGCCTGACGACCCGCTTCATGGACGAGCGGACGGGCGCGCACTACCGCTGCGACTGCAGCAACACCACCAAGCACGGCGACTTCTGCCACTTGGCTGGCGGACAAGGTGGCGAAATCGTCGCGAAGCCAGAGCCACATGGCGGCGCGTCTTACGCGAGCCGTTCGTCGGCGGGAGGAGGCAGCGGAGTCGTTATTATGCTCGTCCTCTTCCAGCTACTCGTCGTCGCCGCTCTCCTGGGAGTCGCCGGCTACTTCTGGCGCGCCAAATACGGAGGGTATCATGTGGTGGACGAGTCATTGCATCGAGCACACCCAGACATTGAGCTTTGCAGGCTGCTGCCGATGATGACGCGTGGTCGAGGCACGCGATCGAACAATGTCGACCGGATCACGTTTGCCAATTCGCATCCGACTGCCTAGGTCTTCCTCGGCTGTATTGATTTATTGCACGAACGATTGCGTCGTTAGACGCTGTACGCGTTGTGACGCACACACACTGAATTGTACCTATCGTCTCCGCACGCTTCAGTAGTCTGGGCTACTGCAGAACCTGTGGTCAGGTATTCACCGGAATATCACGTTGATCAAGACTGCACACGTCGCAGTTCCTATTGCAGACACCGTTTCCTACACTGTACGCTCGTACAATACACCCGCATGCCCGAACAGTGTGACTGCCGATACGGTAGTTACATAACTTGGCACGAACGCAACAATCGGAGAAGCCAGCAACCGGTGCAGGGCTAGCGGCGAGGCGGCGGGCAAGTCAGAGGCATCCGCAGCGAATCACCACCAGGTCTGGTATGACGACACGCTTGAACGTCCGGCCGCCGCTCGAGAAGACGAAAGGCACCCCGGACATGACGACCGGCGCGCAGCAGAGGCCCGACTCGCCCGCGTCTCGCTGACGTGTCCTGCGTTGCGCGGCGGAGAGGCAAGCAATCATCGCGCGCGCGGCGTGCACGCATGAAGAGAAGAAGCCACGCACTCGCCTGCCACCTGTCCGTGATACAGGGCGCCAGCGTGCGCCGGACAGCGTCCCTCGCAGTAATAGGCGTCGTAGCCGGTCGACGGCCACAGTACGTTCCGGATGCCGATGCGCTCGAAGTTGACCTGAGCAACAGAGAGCGTGCTTTGCATACTCACCTGTAGGGCGCACTATCACGAGCGCGCGCGTACCCAGAGTGGACGCCTGCAGCAGAGCTGTTCGCCGCTGCCGTCGCAGTCGTTCGGCAGGATGCGCACGGGCCGCCGCCGCACCGGCTCTCCGGCGTCCGTGGCCCGTCGCGAATCGGCGCTCTGCCGACCGCTCTCAAATGAGATCTCGAGCATGGCGTGACTCGTGTCGCGCCGCTGGACGATGGCGGCCGGCGCGCCTTCCACCGAGGTCTTCAGCATCACCCCGAAGTTGTCGTCGTGGGCGCTGCGCCACTTGCACGCCAGCTCCGTGACCGGCACTTTCGCCCATTCCTCGGCGCCGCGGCGCATAGTCTACCCAGGCGAACACGCGTCCAGGGAGGGCGGCGGCACTTTTGCTTTGAAGAAAGCCAGTCGAAGCGTGCACCTTTGTGTGGGTCAGATGGCTACTCGTGCGGACGTCGTTCTCGCTAATGTACTCGTAGACGCCCAGCTCGTAATCGGTCTCTTCTGTCGGCGCATCGTCCGCCTTGATCTTGAAATAGAGGATCGCGTCCTTGATCGCTTGCGTCGTCTTCAGCTGACTCAGATTGAAGTAGGTTCTGTAGAAGTCGTCAGAGGCGTCCAAACGATACTCTGAACAAGAGAAAGAGGGACTTCGCAAGAGAATATCGAGGCAAAAGCGAGAGGGGGCACCAGGCCAACCTGTCGAGTAGAGCAACACCGTCTTGAGCTGGCTGCCGACCGCTCGCTCTGCTGCCCGCTGGCCTTGTAACTCCTCACTGCGGTCGCTCAGCGTTGCGCAGTTTGGTTACAAACAGTATGACAGCGAAGGCAGTCAAACGTTTACATTTATCGAGCACGGCGTTTTTGGCGCATTTTACTATAGCGAGCTAGGCGCAAGGCTGAATGTTTCGTTGATTTGTCCGGCGAGAAGCTCGAGCACGGCGCGCGACGGTCGGTAGGACGCGCCGAGACTGCGCCGCCTCTTGAGGACCGGCGCGTGCTCGCGCACGCGCCCGCGGATGAGCTGCTCGCGACAACGACGCCTGTTCGCGCGCTGCGACACGCACGACCTCGCCGCCTCCTCCAGTCGCAGACCGCTGCAGCGACGATTCACTCACACGTCTGTAGGAAAATGCGTGGGAGGGTAGGGTGTTCCATGTGCCTGCTTACACTCCCTTTGAGTTGTGGACTGCTGAACTTGCAACAATACACTCAGGCTACGTATACAGTAACCCCTGCTGAGACCGTAACTTTTGAAGCTAGTGAGGACTGGCGGGAACCCTGGGCGGCGATGCAGAATGCATTGAAACATTGGAGATTTGACATCTCCAAATATCACCGGACCAAGGCTGGCAGTAAAAGCAAGACATCGTCCAATGTCCCCTTCTGCGCGTTAAAATTACTACATTAATTAAAATTACTAATATTCTAACAGAGCAGTACATTGAACGCCAGACCAATTGTTAGTTCCATGAGCGGCCCAATTTTGTCTCCACTTTCAAAGGAGTATGCACCTGTACAGGATGAGCAGAGCAAGAAGCAGGTTCCTGAGGAAATCCATTGTCGCTGGACCGCGAATTCCGTCAATCAGTCGAGAGGCTGTTTATGTTTCGTTCGGACGTGCCGTTGTCGCGGTCGCTGGCGGCGCCCGTCCAGTCATCTGCGCCCGACTTCGCGTCGCCGCCGCCGCGTCGTACGCTCTTCTTTCGTGAGGCGCGCCTCGTTTGAAGAAGTCGCTCGCGAGCGCCTTCGCCCCGCGAACAGCGTTCGTCGCTGCTGCTGCTGCCTCTGCGCGACGCCGCCAGAGAAAAAAACCACTGCGCAGTCGGCGCCGTTCGGCCGCCATTCGTTATCGGCCCCGGGAGGAGACGGGCGCGACAGAGGCGGCGGATGCGACATCTGGACAGGGCCAGAAATAATTGACGCGAACGCGCCCAGGAGAAGGACCGTTGTAGCCGCTGTGCGTCGGTTGCACGACGCACCGCTACGCGCGCGCAACCCGCTTCACTTCAGTGCTGGACTTGATGGACACCTCGAGACGAGCGTTCGTCGCCGCCCATCACCCGTCGCAGTTGTCCGCAAGCAGCAGTCGAAGATAACTGCTACTCAAAAGGGACACGTATACAGAGCCTGCTTTTCTTATGAGCCGCTTCAGCTACATACATATACCTATTGCAAAGTGATCGGAAGTGGTTCAGTGGCAAAATTTATCATAAAATTATGTAATGTTGAGAATGCTCACTCATGATGTCAGCGTCACGCCACGACGAAGCCACACAGTTTCAAGAGAAGCAAAGCAGCAAAAGAAGCAAGAGAAGGAAAATGCAGGTGCACACGTCAATTCTCTACGTAGGTATATACGCTCGACACTCCTATGAGCTGCGTCAGGATTCGAGATTCACGTTTGGGTCCAGTAATGCAATATTGAGCTGTATGTGGAGCAAAGCTGGTGTCAACAAACCACAGTGCGATTCGAGTACAGTTGCCGGCTGCACACGCCATCTGCCGGGTGTGCAAACTCATTTCTAAACCATGAGCGCATTATTTCACGCTAGCCAAAGCCACCAGATGAAGATAGCGCTCACCTCTAATCGCCATGCGTCCCCGCATAGAGTCGTGAACGAAGTGCCGCGACTGTCACTTCATACACCTATCTTTGACACCCAACTTTCGGCACTGGAAGAGCATGGTAAGGAGCTTTTAGCCTTCCATATACCTACCAATATGTGGGTAAGTAGAATTGTGCATGCAGCTTCACGCTAAGGCAGGTACAGGTCCGGTACGCATGCAATGCACATTCAGGGTGTAAAAGACCTCCTGTCACACCTTTCGCCAATGCATGCTTAATTTGGTGACAAATTTAAAATCGAAATTATATTTGAATCGGTTAAAACAGTCCCGAGTTACTAAGTATGCTTTACATGGTGGGATACATGTACCACACGGGACACCCATGTGGTACATGTAGAGTGCGAGTAAGCCTTTTTTTGAATGAACGTCATGGACAAAATAACCGTTGGTCTGAACACATGCACAAAGCGCTACGTAAAGGCGCACGTTTTGCTTGTGAAGAAGTGCGCGGCGTTGCTGTGTCTGTTGGCGCTGACGAGCGTCTCGGTATCGACGGCGCGTCGGAGGCGGTATCCGCAGCCGAAGCCGAACCCCAACTGCGAGAAACGACGCCACGTCAACCCCGGCTCGGCGGAGACACAGCGGACCGTGCTGTCGCGCTACAACCCCAGACTGTGGGATGAAGACGAAATCGACCAAATCGACACTGCTCGCGCCACGGTCGATCAGATGGAGAGCCTCTGCTACTGCTTTGCCGACGGCACCAGGGTACGAGGCGTTGAGCGCTCGCGCGTCCGCGTGCAACGTCCTCGTCGTCGGCGCTTCAGGTGACGATGAAAGCGTACGACACGGCGGTCGAGGTGCCGGCGCCAACGGTAGACTGCGAGTACGTGAACAAGCACAAGCTCAAGGCGCGTCTGGACGTTCTCGGCTCCGTGATTCCCGGCTTCCGCGAGAAGCGCTGCGCCAAGGGCAAGATCTACCTCGAGGGCCGCTTCGACGCCGTCGCCCGGCACGAGGTCACCATGGAGGCGCTCTGCGTCGGCACCAGTCAGTCGGAGTCGCGCGCGCGCGTCGTCGTCGGACGCGAGGGAGCGGGGGGACACCGCTTGCAGCGTGCGCGCCCAAGTCGACTCCGCGCCGGCCCTACAAGGACGAGTTCCAGCGCCTGCTGCAGCGCATCGCCGACGTCCCCTTCTACACGCGCTTCTTCAGCTCCGAGGGCCGACTTCCCCACGTCTACATTCTCTACTGCCGAAGGGGCCGCGTCCTCGACGGCGTCAAGTGCCCCAAGTAGAGCGACGGCTCAGAAGACCAATAGGCGTTCGTTCTATACAGCGGGAGAACAAGAGAACAACAAATGCATGTGCATGTAATGTAATTCTACGCCTGCTAACGTACAACCTATTCGCAGACAACTCGGACAAGACGCATTCCGCGCCGCATGGCATGCCCATAAAACGAGTCGCTTTACTAAGCGCGTCTGAAACGTTCGATGTGTTAGACAAATCTCCTTGCCTCAGATTCGCTCCATACATGTCAGCTTGCTTACTATTTCATAACTGCACGTCTGAACGCCCACAACACTGCCAGTGTGCAGGAGAACGATTTGTGCAGGAGGACGCGGTCTAGGGTAAAGAAGCAAAACAAATTAGCACAAACAACGAAAAGAATTACATGAAAGCGATTAAAAAATTGCATTCTCTGCAGCGCCAACACAGTTCCCAACGACAACTTGCTTAACGCATTGCTTGCGGTGCAGCACTGTCTCTTGTTCACTGTCTGAAGGGGAGGCATTTCAACTGCAAGGACAGTGCTTCTATTCAGCGGTTCACGGTGCTCTGTTCTTGCAAAAATTGGCGCCAGGCGCGCGCGCGTGTTCGTCAAACGCCAAATGCCGCCTCCCGTCAACGCGCGCCTCCACGCTGAAGTCTCGGTGGGCGGCGGTGCGAGCCCAGTTCCATTGGCCCATAGACAAGGAGCGGCGGCCGGTGCGCCAGCGCGAACGGGAGGTTACTGCAACACTCGACGACGGGAGGATGCTCTAGAAAAGTCCATACCGGCAGCGCCGCGCGATGCCCTCTCCCGTCCGCCGTTTGCGGCGCGCCGTCGACGTGCGCCTCACAAAAAAAACTACCGCTTTGGCGCTCACACGCCGCAAACCAGTAGGTAGTCGGCGCCGAAGAAATTGTATCGCCCCTTGTGCCTTGTGGCCGCTTCTCCATCTCGCCTCGTCGACTCACTAACAGCGCCGCATACTGAATCCTACGTACGGTATGTATATGTATGAAAGTGCCGGTATAGAGCACGCGTCGAGTTGTGTGTTCTGTGCAATCTTCAGAGCTATACATCACAGTATGTTTCTTCGGAAAGCGTCCCAGAACTTTCCTCGAGTCCTATTGCAATACAACTTTTGGAGTCACCGCGCAAAATCGGCTTGTGAGTCACTTCTGTTTGGTACGTAAACCTTGTACTGAAACCCGCGCTCATAAACCTCATGAAACCCAACCTATGTACGTTTGCGTACCCCACCCATTCTCCATCCTGAACTGCCCCCCCCCCCTGGTAATATACCATACAATGCGACCCAATTGAGGTTTTTTGGACTTGTGTACGAGGGGGGTGGTTTGTGTGGTGGTTTGTGTTTTGGTTTTGTTTTGTTTTTTGTTGGGTGTTTGGTTTTTTGGTGTGGTTTGTGTTTTGTTGTTTTTTGTTTGTTTTTTTTTTTGTTGGTGTTTTGTTTTTGTTTTTTCGTGTTTTTTTTGTTTTTGTTTTTTTTTTGTTTTTTTTTTTTTTTTTTTTTTGTTTTTTTGTTTTTGTTTTTGTTGTTTTTTGTTTTGTTGTTTTTGTTTTTTGTTTTTTTGTTTTTTTTTTTTTTTTGTTGTTTTTGTTTTTGTGTTTTTTTTTTTTTGTTGTTTTTTTTTTTTGTTTGTTTTTTTTTTTTTTTGTTTTTTTTATGTTATTTTTTTTGTTTTGTCTTTTTTGTTGTATTGTGTTTTTGTTATTTGTTGTTTTTTTTTGTTTTCGCTATTTGTTTTTGGGTTTTTGGTTTTTTGTTTTTTTTTTTTTTTTCGTTTCTTTTTTTTTTCTTTTTGTTCTTATTTGTTGTTTTTTTTTTTTTTTTTTTCTCCTATCTCCTATGTTTTCTCGGTAATTTTTTTTTTTGTCTTTTAATTTTTTTTTTTTTGTTTTTTGGTGTTTTTCTGCTTTCTCTTTGTTGTTCTTTTTGTTTCTTTTTCTTTCCCTCTCTTCTCTCTTTTTTTTTTTTTCTTTTTTTTTATTTCTTTTCTTTTGTTTTTTTTCTTTGTGTTGTTGTTTGTCTTGTTGTGGGTGTGTGTGTGTGTTTGGTGGTCGGCAGCACGTGCACGTATAATATGTGTGTGCTTGTATGGGGGGGGGTGGGTTGGTTGGTGTTTGTTGTGGGGTAGGGGGGGGCTATCTAATGCTAGTATCTAATACTTAGGAAAAGCATGTAAGAGTTTTAGAGTAAGTAGTGTGCTCAAGCGTGTGCGCACTGTGTATTACCAAAAAACTGTTGAACTTGTGTATTTGTAGATCAGAGCACAATAGGTGCGGCAGCAGCAGCGGTTTCGGAGCAGCAGATCGGAGTAAAAGTGAGGCGAGCCGAGAAAGTCGCAGTTTCGAGGCCTTCAAAAGGCATCACGGTCGAGTTCGACAATGGTGCGACTACACCCACTTTACCCAAATCCCACCCTCTTCCTCACGCTCCCGCCCACCGCACGCGCGCGCGCGCGCGCGCACGCACGCACGCACGCACGCACGCACGCACGCACGCACGCACGCACGCACGCACGCACGCGCGCACGCACGCACGCACGCACGGACGCACGGACGCACGCACGGACGGACGCACGGACCCACGGACGGACGGACGGACAGACGGACGGACGGACGGACGGACGGACGGACGGACGGACGGACGGACGGACGGACGGACGGACGGACGGACGGACGGACCCACGCACGCAGGCACGGACGGACGGACGGACGGACAGACGCACGCACGCACGCACGCACGCACCCAATAACATGCATGCACGTTCATTCACGTTTGTCTGACGCTCAGATGTCATCGCTGAATATGCGTCCGCGTGGCTACGAGACAATGTGCCACAGGCGCCGACGATGTTCTTGACAGAGTTTGACCGCTGCCGCAGCCTGCTCACGAGAGACGCCCGACCAGACGTAATTCTCTCTGAACCTTAATTAACGAGTTGTATTAACTAATTAATTAACCTCTGAACCTGAATTGTATGAGGAGATGGTATGGTATCGTATGATCTAGGGATGAGATGCCGTGATTGTGGAGTGAGCTTTTTCTCTTAACAAAGCTTTCACTTAACTTTTTATCCGAAGAATTTTAAACATAGACGTAGCGCAGCACAACTTAGGGCTTTGTAGAAAAGGAAAGGAGAAGGAACTCTAGGCAAAGAAATGGTCGAGATGGTACTCTTCTTCAAAAAATTATTATCTTACAAAGTTGACGTCCAAATTTGGCGTAATTGTGTCGTGATTGGGTACATACCTAATTGTTTAAAAGGCCATTGCAAAAGAAACTCAACGGCAAGTCGACCTCTGTCGCCTCGAACACAAAAATTGGTATAAAAATGTGCGTTTGGTGTACATACTTGTGGGCGGACTAGGAGAAAGGAGGGGGCAAGTTTCCGTTTCCGTAAGGCGCAGTTATATCCATCGTAGGGGATCGGGAATGTCCACTTGAGGGATGGGGTTACATCATGTCTACTCCTCCGCCCTCTTTCTCCCCACTCATACGGGTTGTCGAGCGTTACAAGAAATGTGTCGGCCAGCAGGGATGTAGGTTCCAGCACGTGTAAACTACACCAGGGATGTATCGGGTGCAAGGTGTGCACCACACACGAGCGGCCGTGCGGCGTATACTAAGGGGACGAGAGAAGACGGGACGGAGGAGGAGGACGCGCGCGTTGCAGCTGGCCGTCGAAACGGTGTCGTGGACGTCGAAGGGAGTGGAGGTGCGCTGGCCCGACGGCCTCCGGGGCGTCTTCCCCGCGCAGTGGCTCCTCGACAGGGACCTGTCGGCGGAGGCGCGCCAGAGGCGCCAGCGCCTCCACGGCTACAGCAAAAGGCGCTGGACCGACGCCCAGACGACCAAGGCAGGTTCCTCCGTTCCACTTAAGGCCGATTTATAACCCGGACGAGGACACGGACATGCAAATGTCCATCCCCGATTTATAACCGAGAGACGTTTTCGCAGCGAACGCGGTTCAAAAGGTTCAAAATTAAAGTATACAGTAAGGTGGACGCGTCGACCGTAAGGTGGACAGTCCCACGGTTATAACTCGGGCTTTTTAACATTACACACACAGCGACTTTGTCCACCTCTTTCTCGCACCAGGTGTACTTGTACCTTACCTGCACTCAGTCGTTCTTTGAAGACAGCTGACTATTCTCAACTGGCAACACTAACTACAGACGACTACAGACAACATGGTACATGTACATATTACCCACTGGAAACTTGCGAGTGCAATGGCGACAACTGAGAAACCGGCGCCTTCTTCGTGGCGTGGCGCTCATGCGACAATTGCTTCAGGAGGAGTTGTTGCGCAGCTCGCTCAGCTGGGAGGCGTTCCTCGGTGACGACCGCCTGCAGCGCGGCCTGCTCCAGCAGGTGATGACCCTCGGAGTGGCGCTCGTCAAGGGCACGCCCACCGAGTCGGGCACCCTCTACGAGCTCACCAGGCGCGTCGGCTTCCTCTCGGGCAGTGACTACGGCATCGAAGCTGCCGACGGCAGGTACGCAAATCCCCATACTGTCCAGCAACGCCATCCCCCCACCCCCACCTGCTCATTGCAATTTCCGTGCTCCCTCATTGAATGGTGCCTCTGGATAAGCAGAGGCTGAGTTAATGTATTGGTATTTGGGTACAGTATGCACAAATGAATATTTTCACAAAGGGAGCACCAATGGACAATTTTTAGCATTGGGGCGTAATTCTTGGAATTCCGTTGGCCGCTGTGAGTAAAAGTTGTCGCAAAGAAACCGCGTTGACGTCGAGCGGACGCTACACATGGAGTGGAGTTGACGCCGATCTCGGCAGTTCAGCATCGACCACCGCATCATGCGGGTGATGAACGAGCTCCGACCCACCAATCTGGGCTTCACGTGTCGCGAGTTCGAGCTGCACAGCGAGTCGCTCTACATGCAGCCCGCCCCGGAGGTGCGTCGAACCTTGCATGCAGCCAGCCCCAGACCCGTGTCTGTGGGCCTCTGTGTGTAAAAAAGGTGCATGTACCTACCGTAAATCTTTCAATAGTGCCCCCGGGCACTATTCTTTCCATCTCTCCTTAGCCGGGGGCAGTATTGGAGGAGGTCCAGTCCACTATTGCAGGGGGAGGACCTCTCCGTACGCGGGGGCACTATTGGAGGAGGGGGCACTATTGCAGGATTTACGGTGCATTTTGATAGGGGCGCAGACGTTTCCGATTCACCAGACACCGTCTTCTCGTATTCAGATCCAGATCATCCACGTCATCCAGTCGAGCCGTTTGCCTCAAACTCTCTCTCTCGTAGCGTAGATTCCACAACAGTGCGTACTGTATGTAGAAGTATCCAAGTGTCAAACGGGGGTGTCAAACGGCTCGTGCGCAGACAAGCGCCCATAGGGGGCCGCACGCTGCTGTGCAACAGCACTGCAGTGGCGGAGCAGCTGCGCGAGACGGACGCCGAGGCCTTCCGGCTCCTGTCCAGCTGCGACGTCGAGTACTTGGACTGCGGCGAGCAGAACTACACCATTCGGAGTGCCTCGCTCAAGCGAGTCATCGAGTGAGTGAGTGAGTCACCGCTGAACTCGCAAAGCGCGTTGCGAGCGTTTTCCAATTACCGCAACTCCTCCAATAGTACACCCGGGGTCCAGAAGTACCACACGATTTGCGGTATGCAGGGGCACAAATCAAGCAGTAGTTAGATAATAAAACTATGTCCTGAAGGTTTCTGTACAAAGAGGCAAATGAAATGGTGGGTGAGACGGTGAGACAGGTACTCTACTCCACAGCTCTACTAGCGTCTCACTACCCACTACTGGCTACTAGTGAACGTCTACTACTACTTCTACAGGCGGCTACTCAGAGCCTGCACATTTGTCGGACTGCTAGTGCAATGCCCAGACGTTGCATTCATTGGACACAATTGACATTCGACGCACAATACACGACGACGAAACGACGAACGACAACTGACAGACTGGACGAGCGGGGTAACGTGGTCGCGACGAATCACAACCAGCCGCGACGGTCGTGGTTCGTCGACGTGCCGGTCGACCAGCAGAACGACTTCTACGTGGCCTTGAAGGCGTTCGTCGACCTCTGCTACGAGCCTCGCAACCTGCTCGAGATCAAGCTCGAGCCCGGTTCGGACGCACGCACGCACGCACGCACGCACGCACGCACGCACGCACGCACGCACGCACGCACGCACGCACGCACGCACGCACGCACGCGCGCACGCACGCACGCACGCCCGCACGCACGCTCGCACGCACTCACGCACGCACGCACGCACGGAGGCTCGAACGCACGCACGCGCGCACGCACGCACGCACGCACGCACGCACTCACGCACGCACGCACGCACGCACGCACGCACGCACGCACGCACGCACGCACGCGTCGACGATTCAGGCGACATGGTCTGGTTTGACAATCACAACGTGATGCACGGCCGGGGGCCTTTCGACTTTCCTGAGGGGCACAAGAGGAATGCGACGGAGTCGCTAGGAAGAAGGGGAGTGAGTGGACGCATGGACCATTACGCATTTCGCAAGCAGGATTTTGTTAGAGTGTCACACTTTTTTAATCTCGACTAACTCGCGCAAGCGCGAGGCTATTTATTCATTGCTTGAAATTAAAAACTGTATGTACGTAGACAACGCTCTCAGGTTCTGTTCACAATTGGTCCTGTGGAAACTGTAAAATTTTTGGGATTATCAAAGTTTCAATCAAATCAATCAAT
>JASAMY010000440.1:0-19790 GCA_030248085.1 Paralinhomoeus sp. GSCO2_6 | reverse complement strand
CACAACGTTTCGGCTGCTACCTTCATCAGGTGGAAGGTTTCTTTCTGACTATTTTCATAGAGCAGGTGGCACACGAAACACTGTGAATGTGCATGTCTTTAATTTGTTCACAGCCAGTGTGAACCAGTGTTTAGCAACCTCTACATACAGAGGTAGGTAGGTAGACACGACTCTGCACAGAAGCTGCAGTTGCTGCATTGTAGAGTCCGAAGAGCAGTCGAAAAGGTCGCATAAGCCCTAGTATTCAACTCTAAACTTTGTTGCAACTGTGAAAGGGCCGTCCAGGTGAACTGAACATGTGATACCGTATGCTGCAGTGCACCAGTCACCTGATGATGCACAGCACACTTACACATTAGAGTACTGTTGTGTATACCGATCAAGTGTTCCTGTTCTGCAAAGGGATCAGTTGGACACCACAATGTTGAATTCACCTCACACAACGCACAGCGTGAGTGAACAAAAAAGGATAAACGCTGGCACTAGCGAAGTCTCGGGACAAATAGCACCAAAAGAACAATGTTGTTGAACGAGTACCGTAAATCCTTCAAATACAACCCCCCTCCAATAGTGCCCCACCCCTCCAATAGTGCCGTCGGGTATGGCAAGGTTAAAATAATAGAGCCCCCCTCCAATAGTGCCCCCGGGGGTAAGGGGTATGTTGTGCCATGTGCATTTTATGGGCGAAAATATAGTGGTAGGTACGTTTACATCGTGTATACACACTACTACTAACCTATAATAGTACGTTTCAGAAACTATTAACGGTAATTCAACCATTACCTGTGGCAAAAGTGATCAACACCGGCTAACAATCGGCTATTTTGACAGCGCAACTAGCATTACCATTTAAAATTTTTAGGTTGAAGTAATAGAAGCCACTCCTCCAATAGTGCCCCCGGGTAAGGAGAGGTTGAAAAAAATAGTGCCCCGGGGCACTATTGGAGGATTTACGGTATGTGTACATGTAAGAACACACGTAGGGGGCACCACTGGGACTGGCAAAAGATTCGTAAAGTTGCACGTAAGAAACTTGTTGCCAGTGCCAGTAGTGCCAGCGTTTATACCCAACTGCCAGTGCCAGTGCCAGTGGTTATACCCCCCCCCTCCAAATAACGCCTTCCGAGTCCATACGGCATGCAATTCGCGTACTCGCGAGGTTATTGTAGTGCATGCCACCCAGAAGAATGCGACATACCAAGTCCAGCTGCATAAATATTCAAACGAATTTGACTGGTTGACGGGTAAAATGGAGATGAGGGTTCGTTCCCATTGCTGCAATAGAATGGCGGCATGCCTAATTCAGTTGCCTAATCACGCTTCTTATAGCGACTCAAACGCATTTCGAAACACTTTTTTGGCTTTTAAACATCTTTGCAAACACATTGAAAAAAATGATAACGAAAGTTTGTCTCGTTTCGTCGCTGGCGCTCCCGCTCGTGCCAACTACGGCCAGCACGCGTTGCTTTGAAGGGTCTGCCCGTCTGCAGGCGCGCGGTCCAGCGCGTCTGCCACAGACCTCGTGCGCCGCGGTCGACGCCGTCTGCGTCGTCAGCCGGCAATCCAACGCCTCCCAAGGCGCCGTCTTCGACTTCGGCTGCTCCGACGCGTCGCTCTGCCCCGTCATCGACAGCCCACCAACCAACGCGTCGACGGGCGCCGTCGAGCGCTGGTGCTGCCGCGGAGACGGCTGCAATGACCCCGCCCTTGTCCCACTGCCGTCGGTCGAGCAGCGCCTCGTCGTCTCCCCAAGGCATGACCAGGGCAGCTCAGTCGCACAGCAGCAGAACACGACCAACAAGAGAAGAAGCAAGCGGGCGACGGATGAGAAGTACAGCTGCAGAGATGAGGAGGACTGCGCCCTGAACTGCTGGTACGAGGTTGCGTACAAAGCAGACAGCCGTCTGCTGCAAGCTAATGTACCAGAGTGCACAACAGAATGTCGACTGGAAAAAATGACACAACCACTAAATGGATACGGTCTTAGATATTGCTGCGAAGGATCGTGTGCAAGACACGCCTGGACTGATCTTGTGAAGACGCAGTTAACCCATCTGAACTTCTGCTACAGCGACTACGACGCTAAGACGAACGAGCTCTTTCCCGCGGATCAGCGTCGTCGTCGGCCGGTGCCGCAGAAGTGCGCGAGCGACGGCGACAGCTGCGTCACCGTCTACAAGAAGGGCAGCGCCGACGGCGTCATAGCCGCGTGCGAGTCGGACGCGGGCGCGCAGAAGCTGGTCAGCTTCACCTGCGCCGACGTCATCGCCATGACGAAGAAGCGGAAAAAGAGGGGCTCGAAACGCTGCGCTGCCTTCGAGGAGGGACCGGTGGTCGTGTGCTGCTGCGCCGGCCCCGTCTGCAACGACTACTACGCCGACGAAAGAATGGACGCTGAGGCGCTCTTCGACCAGCTGACCCGACTGAAGCCGAGAATACTGCCACTCTGGCGGTGGCTCTGCAGAAATACACCGGTAGATTTGTTCCACGAAAGTACCTTTTGCAGTGTTCGCGTCAATCACGCTATGATCCTGAGACACTCAGGAAGGAGTACTGCCGAACAAGCCCTCAGACACAAGCGAACTTCTGTTTGCGTATACTGTAGTACGTAATACAGTACACTGTCGGTAGTTGGCATGTCCACAGCTTTCCACTGTTTTGATCAATCACGACCAGTAGATCACCAGATGCAATCGAATCCAAACGGTTCACACACTGCCGCAGTCTGTCTTTAGTGGGCGTAGCGGAGCAGGGCGGTGCCGACAAAGCCGAAAAGAGCGCGGCGCGTCAGCGGCACTTCGGCGCTGCCGACAGCTTCTTCCTCGTCTGCCTCGACCGTCGGCAGCTGCGTCGCCTCGCTCGTCGACATCGTCGTCGTCGCCGTGCTGCTCGTCGTCGTTGTCGCGGTCGTTGTGGTCGTGACCGTCGTCGTCGTCGACGTCTTCAGCGTCGTCGTAGTCGTAGTCGTTGTGGTCTTCACCGTCGTCGTCGTCAGCGTCAGCTTGTCGAACAGCGCCTTAGCGTCCATGTTGGGGTCTCGGACGGGATCGTTGCAGACTGCGCCCTCGCAGCAGCACGCCGCCACCCGTCCGTCGCCAAAGGCCGCGCAGTGGGCGGATTCGTTGAGGCCGCGCCAACGCTCTTCTTCAGCCATGCTGATGACGTCGTCGCACGTGAAGTGAATGGGACGCCATTTGGACGAGTTGGACTTCTCGCAGTCGGAGACAACGCCTTCCTTCGAGTCTTTCGAGTATATGGTCACGCAGTGCTTGTTGCCAGCGGCGCACATCTGCGGCGGGGGACGGTGACGGCGCTGTTCCTCAGGAAGCAGCGTGTTCTTCTTGTCTGGGTCAAGGTCTCTGTAGCAGTACCCGGTCAGGCGCGTACTGTTGCCGAGTACGACTGCTGTATATGCTCTCCTTTTGCACTTCGTTCCGCAGCAGTAATCTAATTCGTATCCGTGGTTGTTGACGCGCATCGAAAGTGTATCAGGTGTGCAGCGATGCATACACTTCGGATGTATGAAACGAAATCGTTGCTTTTGGAGATCGTAGGATATGGTGAAATGGCAGCTCATCCCGTCGCAGGTCAAACAAGTGTAGCCTTCATCTTCAGCGAGTCTCGTTCTACGGTTCTTCGCCGACTCAACAGCTGTACTAGTCTGCGGTGCACGGGGCGGCAACCAGACGCGCGGGTCGTTGCAGCCGTCGGCGCTGCAGCACCAGCGCTCGGCCTCGTTTCGACAGGTGTCGGCGTCGCCACAGCCAAAGTCGAAGACGGCAGGCAATGAGGCGTTGGCGGCCGACGTTTGCTGGCGACTGACGACGCAGATGGCGTCGGGGGCGTCGCAGAGGCGCTTCTGCAGACGCGTCGTCGAGGCAGCGGACAGCGCTGACGAACCAACGAAGCAGCGTGGGCCCTCCGCCAAAACCAGCTTAAGAAGCACCAGTGAAAAGATAAAGTAGTTGATCATTCTGCAATTGATTTCTCCTAGCCACATATAGGTGTACTTCACAAAATGAAACAAAGTCTATAAGTCTAGGTAGGAATATGATGCTCTGCAGCATTATAAATAACGAGAATGACCCGCTCACAATGCACCGCATCGGTTTTAGGCTGGGAGAGGTTTTTCGAACCTCAGATTACGACGCTGAAATACAGTGCTGAATTTCAGCACTGAATTCCGACGCACCAAAATCGGGTCTTTCGAAACGTCTGAATTTGGGCGTGGTTCTGAATCGGTCTGAATCACCGTTTGCGTGGGGAATATCTACCAGCGGGAGGCGCGGGGGTCGCGGGGGGCGGGGGGCGTCGGGGGCGGGCACCAATCCGCTGCTTCAATCAAAACCTTCATACAAGAAGGGCAGCGCCGACGGCGTCATCGCCGCCTGCGAGTCGGACGCGGGCGCGCAGAAGCTGGTCAGCTTCACCTGCGCCGACGTCATCGCCATGGCCAAGAAGCGGAAAAAGAGGGGCTCGAAACGCTGCGCTGCCTTCGAGGAGGGACCGGTGGTCGTGTGCTGCTGCGCCGGCCCCGTCTGCAACGACTACTACGCCGACGAAAGAATGGACGCTCAGGCGCTCTTCGACCAGCTGACCCGACTGAGCCCGAAAATACTGCCACTCTGGCCGACCACCGTGCGCGACGTCGTCTTTGTGCTCGGCATGGTGGGCTGCTTGGCAGGGGTGTCTTGCCTGAACTGCATGCTGTATCGGACCCTGCCCCAAAGGCGGCGCGCGCGCGCTGCCGTTCCGGCAGTTGTGCCGTCGGCGTCCCCTGAGATGCGGCCGCGACCGCCGTCGTCGTCAGGTGCGGGAAAGCCTACGATCGAAGAGCCGAATCCGCCGGCAGTGCGAGCGCCGTCAGCGGCAGCCAAGAATGGGCGCAAGACCGTCGCGCCCAAGCGCCGAGAAGCTAAGCGGGCAGGCTTCGGCTCGGCCGGGGAGGGCCGCGAGCTGGCGTACATCGCCGAACGCAGAGGAGCGGGCGGAGGGCGGGCGGACGTCGACGCGAAGGAGGAGAAGAAGCGGCTCGGCCCGCTCGACGCCGAGTCGCTGTGGCCGTCGCGGCCGGCGCCCACGAAGCCGACTGGCGTCGACGAGAAGGCGGAGACGACGACCGAGTCCGAGTGGGAGACGGACACGGGAACAGCGGCAGACGGAACGGCCACCGAGACGGCGCAGACGACCGCCGAGGCGGCGTCCCTTCCGTGCGGCGTCGACGGAGCTGCGAAGCCGTCGGTGAAAGGAAAGTCCGCCCTCAAGTCCACCCAGAAGGAGCCCTGCAACGGCGGAGGTGCAGCTGCGGAGCCGACTCGCTGAATAGAAAATGATACCGCTTTTACTCGCGACCGCCCTGTCGATTCCTCTTACTCGTCACTCGTGGGTTGATTTGGAAAGTAGGGTCGCTTTAGTATTGTGGCCCTGTACCGTTGCATGTACATTGTACAATAACAATATTTCTACAGCGTGGGACGAGACACTACCATAGGAAAACCTGTATTGTGTATTGTATTGTGAGAGGTGTATTGTGTACCATGTATTGTGAGAGAGGGGGGGGGGGGAGGGAGGGTTTACACATTGGAGCCACTGACCGCACATACTGTAGACATTTTACAGATGGATTAAATTTGCATATGTGATAAGAGCTAATCTGCGCGCGCGCGCGCTGCGAAATGCAACGCGTGAGTTTGTAGTGGCTAGTCGGTTGTCCCTCTCATCACGGCGTGTCATCCCTCTCCATGACTTCGAGTCGAGTCGATGACGACTCCATTACTACAGCTGCGTTGCGGGCTGGCGGGTGGGGCGCCGGCTCGGTTTGTTCTTCGGTCGCCATTGATTGCCCGTTAGCGGACAAGGCGCGGCGCCTCGTCGCGCCGCGTATGATGCTGCTGCTGCCGTCATCGTCGCCCGCCGCCCACGCGTAGCGACGACCACAGCGCAGTGTGCTATCTATCGGCCATATCTATCTAAATAGTGACAATAAGGTGCTCAGAAAGAGATGTGCGGTGCACAACACCTGTGAAGAAACGGGATGGTACTGTGTGACATGCTGCGTGTTTCTACACCCCAGTTACTGCTTCTGGGCTTTCAACTCGTTGGTGTCGTACAAATGTTGAGCAATCTATTTGGTGATCCATTGTTTCTACATGGATGTGCAACATGGTTCATTCATATACGACTCGTGCGACACCTCAAACATGGAATCACAATCCATATGCTTATTCGTCACTGTACGATCTTCCCAATAAATTGCTCCAATTTTCGTACGATACGAAACTGATCCATGTCATCTTGCTCATTTGTATGGCACGAATTGAACTCTGAAAAAAAATTTTGTATCGCTTGCATACGCACAAATTGCAAAAATCACACCAAGGTCGACGTATGAACGTGTAAATTTCGTACACATACGGCGGCGAAAAACGCATATATGTGGGCGCGCCCGCCAAATGCGTGCGTTTCACATTGGCAAATACGTTTCTCACCATTAGGAATAGCCTTTGAAGCGAATACCCATGATATGCAGCTCAGCATTTTGTTAACCTGAGCCTCAAACTGAACCTCAAACTCCAGCAAAGGACATTTGACATGCAGGCGCCTTGTACACTGTACAGTAGATGTTTTGTGTTAAAAAGAGATGTACCCCAACCACTTGCACACCAACTCCGCATAACAAATTTCTTTTAATAGGTTCAGCCATTTCTTAGAAATAACAAAAAACGGGATACGGTAATGGTTATAAAATGCTAATTGCATTTGAACAGTACAGTGGCTAAGATAACAGTGATGGCAGAATTCCAAAAAAGCACACCAAAATAGTTTTATGAATTATGAGCCTAAGCCTAAGCCTGAGCCAATGCTAAGCTAACTAAAGCCTAAGCTGGGGCAATGCCTAAGCCTCAGCAAGACTGAAGCCTAAGCCCTAGAAAGACCCAAATCAAGTCTAAGAAAAGCCTAAGCCTAAGCAAAACCTAAGCCTCAGCAAGGCTTAGGCGTAAGCCTAAGCAAGGCCAATGCCTAAGCTTAATCCTAAGCCTAGACAAAGCAGAATACATGTCAGAATACAGCGTTTGTAGGACTATTTGAATGACCGTTCAGACGCATGGGAAGTGTGTTCGGAAGCGTGTTTGGAAGAAGTGTGCTTGGAAATTTTGTATTCTACCACAACCCCGTTGGTTGGGCATGCCACACACCATCCATCATCTCTCAGCTCAACGACCGCATTAGCCAAGTCAGATGCGGCATACGGTAGCGCGTACTCTTGTATGTAAACTTGAATTTTGATGCACTTTCAGCAATCGGAATTTTTTGATGAATTGCACCAGAATCAGTGGGCGGAGCTATACACATCAATTCAGCTCAATCGCTACTGCCGTTGCTGAAATCGAGCGTCACTGACTAGGAATTTTATCGCGTTGTACTATTTAGAGCGCCTCTGATACTGTAGCTACCACGGTGTCCTACAGGGTGTCCCACGTGCGTTTCTCAACTTTGATCAGTTACTATGCCTTACTTACTGTGTCGACAGATTTTAACAATTTTTTTGCACGTACACACTATCAAGTACAACTTAGACCTGCCCCGAATTCTGGAGAAATCCACCCAAATAAGCGTAATTTATTCAGCGCAGAACAAATTCACTGATTTTCAAAGTGACCGCCACCTGTCAGTAACAGAATTGCAATTTCCAGAGCAAAAATCGGTGTTAAAATGAGCAAAAGCGCTTCCAATCGCTTCGTTCAACTCATCTAAGGAATTGGATCGCTGGGAATACTCCATGTCTTTGAGAATGCTCCAAAACGAGAAGTCAACAGAGGCAGTAAGCAGTAAGCTGGTGGTGGCAGTAAGATAGTAAGTAGTCAGTAAGCCCAAATACAGATTTCTTTCCACGAAACTATCCTTTTCACTGTTCTCATCAACCGCGATCAGATCTAGAGACGCAAACAAACCCGTACTGTTCACATACACTGCTGCGGTCAGTGTTTAGTACGCGTAGCGGAGCAGGACGATGCCGAAGAGAGCGCGGCGCGTCAGCAGCACTTCGGCGCCGCCGGCAGCTTCTTCCTCGTCTGCCTCGGTCGTCGGCAGCTGCGTCGCCTTGCTCGTCGACGTGCCGCTCGTCGTCGTCGTGACCGTCGTTGTCGTGGTGGACGTGGTCGTCGTCGACGTCTTCAGCGTCGTCGTAGTCGTAGTCGTTGTGGTCGTCGCCGTCGTCGTCGTCAGCGTCAGCTTGTCGAACAGCGCCTTACCGTCCATGTTGGGGTCTCGGACGGGATCGTTGCAGACTGCGCCCTCGCAGCAGCACGCCGCCATCTGTCCGCCGCCAAAGGCCGCGCAGTGGGCGGATTCGTTGAGGCCGCGCCAACGCTCTTCTTCAGCCTTGCTGAAGACGTCGTCGCACGTGAAGTTAATAGGACGCCATTTGGACGAGATGGACGTCTCGCAGTCGGAGAGGACGCCTTCCTTCGAGTCCTTCCTATAGATGGTCACGCAGTGGTCGCCAGGATCGCACTTCTGTGGTAGAGGCCGCCGATTGCGCTGCTCCTGAGGATATGGAGAGTTGTTCTTGTCCGGGTCAAAGTCGCGGTAGCAGAACCCGCTCAGACGCGTAATGGTGCGGAGTACGACTGCCGTATAGTTGCTTCTTGTGCACTCTATTCCGCTTCCGCAGCAGTACTTTAAGTCGTATCCTCGGTTGTTGACGCTCATCCGATTGTCTCCCTGACTGCAGATGACCCCACAGTTACGGTTTGTAAAACGGAACCTAAGTGTTTGGAAATCGTAGGTTGTGCTGTAGTCGCAAACCACGCCGCAGGAACAAGTGTAGCCTTGATCTTCAGCGAGTCTCGTTCTACGGTTCTTCGCCGACTCAACAGCTGTACTAGTCTGCGATGCAGGGGGCGGCAACCAAACGCGCGGGTCGTTGCAGCCGTCGGCGCGGCAACACCAGCGCTCGGCCTCGTTCCAACAGTTGTCGGCGTCGCCGCAGCCAAAGTCGAAGACGGCAGGCAACGAGGCGCTGGCTGCCGACGTCCGCTGGCGACTGACGACGCAGACGGCGTCGGGAGCGTCGCAGAGGCGCTGCTGCAGACGCGTCGTCGTCACAGCCGACAGCGCTGACGATCCGACGAAGCAGCGTGGGCTCTCCACCAAAGCCAGACTCTGAAGCAGCAGTGCGAAGACGAAGCGTCTGTTCATTCTGCAATAAATATTTGTTTGAGCGACAAATACTAGAGCAAATAAAGTCACACTTTATCCTGATTGGCAAATAAATGAAACAATGTTGTCAGTAGAGCACATTCAATGCGCGCAACGACTCGTGACTGGCGCACCTCCTAGCTACCGGACAAACGCCGGCACAATGTGAACGCTACTCTGCAAGCTGGCTGGTTAAAGGGGGCGGCTCTAGTTTCCAAAATTTTTGAGATGATGATGTGGTCAGCTGCGGCACACCCCTGGGAGTCACGTCCCATTCTTACTTTTTGAACTTAATTTTAAGTTTTTCGAGATAGTTCAACTTAAACCTCCAAAATTTGAAAAAGCAGTTTAAAGTAATCTTAGTTTGAATTGCTCATGCCGGGCGTCATGCGGGGCGTTTTGTGTTGGGTGTGTGGCGCATGGTGGCTTCGCCACACCGAGATAACAACGCGAGAAAATTTTTTCGAAGGACGCGTTATGTCTACAAGCAGGAGCCAGGCGGACGGACAAAGCGGCAGACAGCTACTACGGGGGGACGCAGTGGGCACAGTACGCCGCCGAATAGTACGCTATGTGACCCGAACGTGTTTCTTTTCGAGATGTCGGCATTACCGTTTGAACAATGCGCTGCCGAATGTTGGAATCAATTAGTCGACTAGCTGCGACTATATTTTGCTAGCGCACGCACTGATCGAGCGCTTCAGCATAAGGAGAGTCGATTTCAGGTTGAAGCTCTGTTTAGATGGCGTACGGTGTGTTTTGCGTGATTATCTAAAAAGATTACTTTAAACTGCTTTTTCAAATTACGGATATTTAAGTTGAAATATCTCGAAAAACTTAGAATTAAGTTTGAAAAGTAAGAATGGGACGTGACTCCCAGGGGTGTGCCGCAGCTGACCACATCATCATCTCAAAAAAATTTGGAAAGTAGAGCCGCCCCCTTTAAGACCAGGGGGGGGGGGGGGGGTGCCACTCCGCGCTTTTATAATGGGCGCGCGTGTTCAGTTTTTGCGCACTCGCCGCCACTCGCCAATGCGCTGGCGGATTTGCATCAAAATTGGTGGCTAAGTAGGAAATTTCATGGGCTACAAGATGGCGTTAACAGTTTCTAGCCGCTTTAGGAATTTTCGCGAGAACAGTCGCATTCTTCTGTCGCGGTGTAAAAAACGCGCTTTACAGTAAATTTATGCCCAGCGTAAAAGTTTTTATTAAAGGCCAAATTTAAAAATCTAAAAGACTAGGATTACGGGTATTGCCCTGAAGTTAATTTCATCCCATTATAGCTCCGCTCCAGCACGCACCCAGATGGCAGGCCAGAGCGAAAACTGAAAATCCACTTTTCGCGCCATTTGGTACCAAAACTTTAAGCGTCCATTTCTAATCAAAAAATAGTTCAAATTAAGACAAATATGGGCTATGTATAACCGCCTCGACGTCCTCTTTCGAATGCCGCATAGCGCGCCGCGCTCCGACCTACGGTTCAACCGCACGGCGCCTGTAAGCGGTCTCGGGTGCCAAAATCGGTCAAAAATACAAATCTTCTGAGTTCAGGTTCTCAGCGCTGGGGAGGAGATTCGAAAATCCGCTCCACAAAAAGTTTTCTACCTACCTCGACTACGAACCACGAAAATCTCATCGCTGGGCGATAAGCATGCAGACCTGGCTAGTCCAAAAGGTGTGTTTTTGTCCATTTTCCAGTGTAATTGCAATCTTTTAAGTCTATTTTCTCAAGCGTTTGTTGATTATAGGTATCCAAAAACATTTGTGCAATTTAGATTCGCCTCATCATGCTGAACAACCGGACGTGCGATTCGACCAGGTTTGCGAACTTTTTATTTTCTTGAGTTTTGAGCACCCCAATTCTGGAAGTTGGAATAACTATAAAAAATAAAAAGTTTGCAAACCTGGTCGAATCGCACGTCCGGTTGTTCAGCATGATGAGGCGAATCTAAATTGCACAAACGTTTTGGATATAATTAACAAACGCGTGAGAAAATAGACTTGAAAGATTGCAATTACAATGGAAAATGGACAAAAACACACCTTTTGGACTAGCCAGGTCTGCATGCTTATCGCCCAGCGATGAGATTTTCGTGGTTCGTAGTCGAGGTAGGTAGAAAACTTTTTGTTGAGCGGATTTGCGAATTTCCTCCCCAGCGCTGAGAACCTGAACTCCGAATATTTGAATTTTTGACCGATTTTGGCACCCAAGACCGCTTACAGGCGCCGTGCGGCCGAACCGTAGGTCGGAGCGCGGCGCACGGTACGGCATTCGAAAGAGGACGTCGAGGCGGTTATACGTAACCCATATTTTACTTAATTCCAACAACTTTTTGTTTAGAAATGGATGGTTAAATTTTTGGAACTCAACGGCGCGAAAAGTGGATTTTCAGTTTTCGCTCTGGCCTGCCATCTGGGTACGAGCTGGAGCAGAGCTATAATGGGATGAAATTAACTTCAGGGCAATACCCGTAATCCTAGTCTTTTAAATTTTTAAATTTGGCCTTTCATAAAAACTTTTACGCTGGGCATAAATTTACTGTAAAGCGCGTTTTTTACACCGCGACAGAAGAATGCGACTGTTCTCGCGAAAATTTCAAAAGCGGCTAGAAACTGTTAACGCCATCTTGTAGCCCGTGAAATTTCCTACTTAGCCACCAATTTTGATGCAAATCCGCTGGCACGTTGGCGAGCGGCGGCGAGTGCGCAAAAACTGAACACGAAAAACGGTGGAGTGGCACCCCCCCCCCTGGTTAAAGGCTGATTCACAATTAACGGTCTTCCCATCGGTCTCGGTCTCGGTCTCGGTCTCGGTCTCGGTCTTCCCATGCTAAAGGCTGATTCACAATTAATGGTCTTCCCATCGGTCTCGGTCTCGGTCTCGGTCTCGGTCTCGGTCTCGGTCTTCCCATGCTAAACAGCCAAGACCGATGCGAAGACCGAGACTGAGACCGACGATGTTGGGAACTTTGAACATTTGCTCCGGTCTTCATCGGTCTTCAGCGGTCTCGTGTTGAACGCGCGCGCTACCGTAGTCACGCTTTACTATAGCCGTGACCCTCAAAGAATTTGTCGGTATTCGCATAAGGGTAAAGCGACTAGGAAATTTGCCGAAATTGAAAACAAGGAAGAGTTTAAGATTTAGTTTATTCAACAGGTGTAGGCGGCCCGTCTCCTTGGATAATTGACGACCGCTCTAATACCAAAAATCAAAAAAAAACGGCGGCGGCGTGGCAGCACGTCTCTAAAGACACGGCGGCGGGAAAATCTGCGCCGCCATTACATAGTGGACGGCCCGACGGCAGTGTCCTACATTTTCTGTAAGCGTCGGCAAAAGCAGCAGCGTCAGCGAAAGCGTCGGCAGCAGCGGCCACAGTGTCAACGCCGGCGCTGACGACAGTTCCTGTAGCGGCGTCCGCGCCCGTGGCGGCGGCCAGAAGCGCTGGGGGCGGTCTGCGTCTGCCGCACAATGTCTGTCTGTCTGTCTGGTGATAGTGCGTTCTCGTCGGCTACTGTGTGTGCTTTTTTTTGTTCTAGGGAAGTCGCATAAAAAAATGAAACAGGTCGAAAACAAGGGCCACAGTACGCTCCTAAATACGCTGAAAGGCGCGCATTCGACCGAAGATCATTGAAAGACCAGAGGCAACGCGTTGTCAGTTTTGCATGGGTCAAAAAGACCGAGACCGAGACCGAGACCGATGCGAAGACCGAGACCGAGACCGAGACCGAGACCGATGGGAAGACCGTTAATTATGAATCAGCCTTAAACAGCCAAGACCGATGCGAAGACCGAGACCGAGACCGACGATGTTGGGAACTTTGAACATTTGCTCCAGTCTTCATCGGTCTTCAGCGGTCTCGTGTTGAACGCGCGCGCTACCGTATTCACGCTTTACTATAGCCGTGACCCTCAAAGAATTTGTCGGTATTCGCATAAGGGTACAGCGACTAGGAAATTTGCCGAAATTGAAAACAAGGAAGAGTTTAAGATTTAGTTTATTCAACAGGTGTTGGCGGCCCGTCTCTTTGTATATTGGCCGACCGCTATAATACAAAAAAAAAAAAAAACACGGCGGCGGCATGGCAGCACGTCTCTAAAGACACGGCGGCGGGAAAATCTGCGCCGCCATTACATAGTGGACGGCCCGACGGCAGTGTCCTACATTTTCTGTAAGCGTCGGCAAAAGCGGCAGCGTCAGTGAAAGCGTCGGCAGCAGCGGCCACAGTGTCGACGCCGGCGCTGACGACAGTTCCTGTAGCGGCGTCCGCGCCCGTGGCGGCGGCCAGAAGCGCTGGGGGCGGTCTGCGTCTGCCGCACAATGTCTGTCTGTCTGTCTGGTGATAGTGCGTTCTCGTCGGCTACTGCGAGTGCTTTTTTTGTTCTAGGGAAGTCGCATAAAAAAATGAAACAGGTCGAAAACAAGGGCCACAGTACGCTCCTAAATACGCTGAAAGGCGCGCATTCGACCGAAGATCATTGAAAGACCGGAGGCAACGCGTTGTCAGTTTTGCATGGGTCAAAAAGACCGAGACCGAGACCGAGACCGAGACCGATGCGAAGACCGAGACCGAGACCGATGGGAAGACCGTTAATTATGAATCAGCCTTAAGTAAGACCTTTCCCGACCGTTGGGTTGGCGAAGGGGACCGATTGAATGGCCTCCTATGTAGATCGACAGATATCAGTCCTGTAGACTTCTCCATCTGGGGCATCGTAAAGGAAATCGTATGCGCCCAGCGGCACACTTCTGTTGAACAGCTCAAAGAAGCCATTGAGAACGCGTTAGAACACATTGACGCTGAACTTTGCTCCAAAATTTGCCGTTGCGCCAAGTGTGTTGACAGTGATGGTTGGCACTTTGAAAATTGACTCGTTCTCTATGTTACGCCAGAACAAATGATTGAGTGGGTTCGAATAAACTGAAATTCATATCATCTACCGGTAAGTTAGACCTGTCTACACAAGTGCTAAAATTTCAACAAAATCCATGCAGGAACGCTTGAGAACTTGGCGAACGAAGGTCTGAAGTTAGCGGTAGCCCACCCACCCTCTATGTGCATAGCACACTGCCTGTGGTGATGTCGGTGACAACTCGGCATGTCCACTTGTACATTTGTATTCAAATGTTCAATAATATTCAACTTCAATTCAAATTTTCAAACGGAGTTGACTAGCAAATGGCGGTGTATTGCTGCAATTGAATGATGGCATAGTTCAGCTGCCTAATCACGTTTCTCACCTTTACTCAAACGTTTCTCTATAATAACACTTTTGGTTCTTTATTGTAACGTGTATATCCGAGTTGAAAAGATGACAAAGAGAGTTTGGCTCGGTCTATCGATAGCACTACAGCTCGCTGTGACAGCGGTCGGCACGCGTTGCTTCGAGGGGTCCGTCCGCCGGCAGGCGCGCGTGCCCGCGCGTCTGACGCAGAGCACCTGCGACGCTGTCGACGACGTCTGCTTCGTCAGCCGACGACCCAACGCCTCCCACGGCGCCGATGTCAGTTTCGCTCTCAGTGGCGTTTCCTTTGCCTAAGAGTTCTCTTACTCGTTGAAGAAAAATTCTTGCATATTTTCGTGCTCGATTGATCTAGCCGTCGCGAGAACGAGCGTTGCTAACTGACGGGCAACTGAAAACTGTAACAAGGATGACCCACATGCACAAATACTGTGGGTGTGCACCAATACCGGTATGCGTATTTCCGCGAAACGATACTTTGCTAAGACCGAATCAATACAACGAACAGTATGTATGTGACGCTCCCGTTCTTACGCTCTTTTCAAGGAGGTGGTAGGTGATCTTAAGATTGCACAACCCGGAATGGTTTTCTGAACGGACGTTACCTTTTCGTTAACATCTCGGAAGCCACGCTCGGAGTGTGATCATCCCATTGTGACTGAAGCGAAGCGGCGATCGCCGTGCAACCTCCTCTCCTTGAGCACCTCCTCTCCACATGCCGGACTTCTCGCCGAGCGGCAGAGAGTCGGAGGAGAGCGGAGCGGGGAAGAAGGAAGAAGAGAGCGAGAGCGCCGACTGCTCTCTGCACCGCTTGGAGGGCTCGGCGCCTCAGCGGGGCGGCCTGACGGTGCGGAAGCGCAGGGGCTCCCCGTCCGAAGGCTCTGCGGAGACGTCGGAAGAGGGCAGCCGTCTGGGTCTCGACGCGCTTGCTCAGCGCAAGCGGCGCGAGCGGTCGGCCGAGCGCAGAGCGGCGGACGAACGCCAGCGCCACTACAGAACGCGCGGGGAGAAGCTCGTCGACACGCCCGGCAGCACCAAGGGCGGCGCCACCGCCAGCCTCAGGGGACACATTGCCGAGTGAGTGCTTCTTCGTTCTTCTTGCGTACTGTGGGCGAATATTCTTTCCCGTCTCTCCAGCTATCTGGTACAACAGTACGACCGTCGACCGCAGCGCGGCTTGGAGCAGACGACGAAGAAGAAGCGCCGCGACCACGAGGACGAAGACCGATCGGACAGGTGAGGAGAGTGAGTCGTGAAAGCCCTGAAAGAGACCGAATGCTGGCGGCTGCTCAGACGCGAGAGACGCGAGCGGCACAAGCGCCGCTCTCCTCGCCATGTCGCCGCCCCTCCCAAGTTCGCCGAGGCGGAGACGCCGCTCTTCAAGGTGGGTGGGTGGGCGAGACGGTGGCGTTTGCGTGATCGCGACTGTCGACGCGTCGGCAGGTGCCCGACACGCCGTCGAAGTCGTCGTGGGACGAGCCGGACCCCACGCGTCGACAAGGCGGCGGCGGCGGCGGCAGGTCGACGCGCTCCTACCGGACGGGCGGCTCGCAGTGGGACTATCCCACGCCGCGGCGGGACGGCGACGAGGAGGGCACGATGCGCAGGGAGTACCGGCGGGAGAGGCGGCGCGAGCGCGAGCGCCGTCTCCTCGGCAGGTGCGCTTGCCTCGTCGATCCTAGTCGTCCGCTGTGTTTTTGGACCGCTGCTACTGGCGGTCCTCTCCTTCTCAGAGCCGGGCGGTCGGACGAGGACACGGTGCGCTCGATCAAGGAGGAGCTGGAGAAGGTGATCGACTTTGAGAACGCCAACGAGAAGCGCCAGTGGGAGGAGGAGCAGAAGAAGCTCGACAGGGACTGGTACCACAGCGATATGGGTACGCGTGCGCGCGCTCGCGCGCTTGCGACGCGACAGCGGAGGAGCGAGGCGCAGAGGCGCGCGTTGAGGCTACGACGAGGAGCACAATCCCTTCCACGAGGTGTCGCAGGAGTACGCGGACAAGAAGGAGAAGCAGTGGGAGGAGAAGCGCCAACGGCAGGAGACGAAGCGACTGTCGGCCAAGCAGCGCCAGATCAAGAAGGACAACGAGTTGTGGGAGCACGACCGGCTCACGCGCAGCGGCGTCGTCGAGCGCGTGCACGACGTGGGCGAGGACTTCGAGGTGCGCCTTCTCTCGCCGTCCGCTGCCGCGGTTGCACAGCTGCTCAGTTGGCCCTGTGCAGGAGGAGTCTGAGAACCGCGTGAACCTGCTCGTGCACAACCTGACGCCGCCCTTCCTCGACGGCCGCATCGTCTTCACTCGGCAGCCCGAGCCCGTCGTGCCCGTCAAGGACGCCACCGCCGACATGGCCGTCGTCGCCAGCAAGGGTGGCTGCGCTTGAGCGGACGGGTCGACTAGTTGAGTGGGAATTGCGCTCGGTCACTGCAGGCAGTCTGGCGGTGCGTCGTCAGCGCGAGGCGGAGGAGCGGAAGAGGGCGACGGAGAAGCACTGGGAGCTGGCGGGCACGCAGCTCGGCAACCTCATGGGCGTCGAGAAGAAGAAGGACGACGCCCTCGCCCTCGAGGAAGAGGACTCCAAAGATTTCAAGTGCGTCTCCGTGCGATGGGCGCACCCGTGCAAAGCCAGGAATGGAGCTGCCGCTGCCGGTCTTCAGGTCATCGCATCAGTTCGCGACGCACCTGGGCGAGGGCATGACGGAGGCGGTGTCGGAGTTCGCGCAGCAGAAGACGCTGAGGGAGCAGCGCGAATACTTGCCCGTCTTCGCCGTCCGCCAGAAGATCCTCAGCATCATACGCGACAATCAGGTCGTCGTCATCGTCGGAGAGACGGGCAGCGGCAAGACCACGCAGCTCACGCAGTCAGTTAGTCAGTCAGTCGGGGCGCGTAGGTCCGTGCGTGCTCGTCGAGCCCTCGACGCGCCTCAGGTACCTCATGGAAGACGGCTACACGAGCTACGGCGTCATAGGCTGCACGCAGCCCCGCCGCGTCGCCGCCATGTCCGTCGCCAAGAGAGTCTCGGAGGAGGCTGGCTCGAAACTCGGACAAGAGGTCTGCCTGCCTGTCTGCGTCGTCGGCTTCTCTTGTCGCGTCGCCGCCACTCGCGCCCACCATTACATTCCACGCATTACAGGTAGGCTACGCGATCCGTTTCGAAGACTGCACCAGCGAGAATACGGTCATCAAGTACATGACCGACGGTTCGTACTTTGTAGGGCGGGCTGTCTCATCGCTATGCAATGGATAATAAACAACTGGCGCAGGTATTCTGCTGCGCGAGTGCCTGGGCGAGCCGGACCTGGACCAGTACTCGGCGATCATCATGGACGAGGCGCACGAGCGCTCGCTCAACACCGACGTCCTCTTTGGCCTACTCAGAGAGGTGGGGCCGCTCCTTTTCCAGCCGTCCTTTCATTCAGTGGTGACTACGCTGGCAGGTGGTGGCGCGACGCACGGACCTGAAGCTGATCGTCACCAGCGCCACCATGGACGCGGAGAAGTTCGCGACCTTCTTCGGAGGCCAGACGCCCGTCTACACGATTCCCGGCAGGACCTTTCCCGTCGACGTCTTCCACGCCAAGATCGCCGCCGAGGATTATGTGGAAGCGGCCGTGAGTTCCCTCCACATTGACGTACCATGAGTGAACGTTTGCTCATTTGTCGACCGCTATTCCAAGGTCAAACAAGCGGTGACCATTCATTTGGGCGGCACTGACGGAGACATGCTCATCTTCATGCCCGGACAAGAAGACATCGAGGCGAGTGCAGTCGTTTTCTCTTGTGGTTCTTGAAACGTTGAAGCAGGTAGTCTGGCGAATGTTGTTGCAGTGTACATGCGCCATGATCACGGATCGGTTGGGCGGCCTGGACGAGGCGCCTCCCTTGGCCGTGCTGCCCATCTACTCGCAACTGCCCAGCGATCTGCAGGTGCGTCTGAAGATTCTCCAGTTCATAGGAGGGTCCGGAAAATGCGATTTTCTCTCTCTGTCTCTCCTCAGGCGCGCATCTTCCAAAAAGCGCCCGGAGGGATGCGCAAGTGCGTCGTGGCGACGAACATTGCCGAGACGTCGCTCACGCTCGACGGCATCCTCTTCGTCATCGATCCCGGCTACTGTAAACTCAAGGTCCGCGCGCCTGTCTGCGTTCCTGTGGGGGTGCGCACGACGTGGTCAGCTCGCGTTGCAGGTGTTCAACCCGCGCATCGGCATGGACGCGCTCCAGGTCTTCCCCGTGTCCCAGTCGTCGGCCAATCAGCGCTCGGGCCGGGCCGGCCGGACGGGGCCGGGCCAGTGCTATCGGCTCTACACGGAGCGCCAATTCAAAGAGGAGCTGCTCGCGAACACCGTCCCCGAGATACAGCGCACCAACCTGGCCAACGTCGTCCTCCTACTGAAGAGTCTGGGCGTCGACGACCTACTCAAGTTCCACTTTATGGACCCACCGCCTCAGGTCGGTCGGATTTTTACGCCCTCCCCCCCCCCCCCTACGACTCGCCGCACGACGTGACGACGACTGCAGGACAACATCCTCAACTCGATGTACCAGCTGTGGACGCTGGGCGCTCTCGACAACATCGGCCGACTGACGGAGATGGGCCGCAAGATGGTCGAGTTCCCCCTCGACCCCACCCTCTCCAAGATGCTCATCGTCAGCGAGCAGATGGGCTGTTCCGATGAGATTCTCACCATCGTCAGGTCCTCTCTGCCGAACTGCTGGCTCGAACTGTCCCTCTAGCAAGGTTTGCGTGGTAGGGCCAAAACGACGTTTGTTTTCAGCATGCTGTCGGTGCCCTCGATCTTTTTCCGTCCGCGCGGCCGCGAGGAGGACTCGGACGCGAAGCGCGAGAAGTTCCAGGTTACCTCCTAGTTTCGCGCCTGTTTGCAGGTGGGCAGTTAGTACACGGCTTGTGTTCTTTACCAGGTGCCCGAGAGCGACCACCTGACCTTCTTGAACGTCTACCTCCAGTGGCGTGCCAACCGCTACAGTACCAACTGGTGCAACGAGCACTTCCTCCACGGCAAGGTCGGTCGGTTGCGCCTTGGAGAAGACCTTGAATAGGCCTGACGGCGCCTAATGTGTGGTTCCTTTAGGCGCTGCGCAAGGTGCGCGAGGTGCGTGCGCAGCTGAAGGACATCATGGAGCAGCAGAAGATGCAGCTCATCTCCTGCGGCTCCGAGTGGGACGTCGTCCGCAAGGCCGTCTGCTCCGCCTACTTCCACAACGCAGCCAGGTTCTCGCCTCAGCCCCTCCCTGCGACGCGCCCACCACCACGCCTACTGACTCGTTCAGACTCAAGGGCATCGGCGAGTACGTGAACCTGCGCACGGGCATTCCCTGCTTCCTCCATC
>JASAMY010003772.1:0-19806 GCA_030248085.1 Paralinhomoeus sp. GSCO2_6 | reverse complement strand
AGGTTTATGATACAGCTGAATAGAATAGAACGATTAAAACACATTTGGATTTATAACACTGTAGACTATCAGTATATATCACCTATACGGCTTTGTTCCATGTTCACGGTATCGGACTCAGACATGCACTCAATCCAATTCGGTCTAGTGCAACTGAACGGCAATAGTGATTGAAATTGCGGCTGACATGGTACGTAGATGTTGCCATGACGCGGTTCTGCAGGGAATCCACGGATTCCCATTGCTAAGCAGTGCACCCAGCCACCCACCAGTCCTACTGTATATGCGGTACCAATTGCTCGTCGAAGAAGCAGCTCTGGCAAGCACACAAACCAGCGAGAGAGAATACTCTAGGTGCGCTAGTTTATTCTTCTAGTTTATTGCATGATATTCCAACTTGTTATGTTTACATACGGGTAGTAAATTTTGTGGTTGGCTGAGCAAAATCACACCAAGAGGTTAATAGAAACTAAAAAAGTCAGTCTACAAGAACTTGAACTGTAAGTTTTCTCTTTGGAACCACAAGAACGTGTAGCGTACCGATAAATATACCGGTATGTACCTACCGTAAATCCTCCAATAGTGCCTTTAAAAAAAAAAAAAAAAAAACTTTTAAACTTTATTTTGACGACAACCACCGACACAGCACAATGGCCGTAAGCTGGATCACAAGATCACAGGGCGGCGCCGTATAAATAACAATGGGCGTTCTTCTGCCGCGAGGCAAGGTGGGCCCCCACCTGGCACTGATTTTAGTTTCGCTGTCAAAATTGCCGATTTTTCGGTGATTTTGATCACTTTTGCCACATTTAATGGTTGATTTACCGTTAATAGTTGCTGAAACGTACTATTATTGGTTAGCAGTAGTGTCTATACACGATGTAAATGTACCTACCACTATATTTTTGCCCATAAAAGGCACATGGCACAACATACCCCTTACTATTACCCATACCCGGGGGCACCCATACACAACATACCCGGGGGCACTATTGGAGGGGGGGGGCTCTATTATTTCAACCTTGCCATACCCGGGGGCACTATTGGAGGGGGAGGCACTATTGGAGGGGGGGCTTCTATTGGAGGATTTACGGTATGTAGTTTTCCAATACTTCGTAAATTTCTGAACCGTATCCCACTCGTTTATGATCTTCAGCACTGCACTGGTGGTTCGTAAAAGAACGGAGAGAAAAGAAGAAAGGGGAATAAACGATAGAAAGGATCTTACAGCCATTGAATTGAGCGCCTTTAAGATGGTGGCAGTTGCTGTAGTCATCGCTGGCCTTCTCCTGATTGAGACAGGTCTGCTACTCGCTCGGTGGTGTGGAAGAAGGCAGGGCACCTTGTCCCCCACCAAAACTGTATGAATGCCTGCCCCCACTCTTAAAATGTGTTTTCAAGTCAGATAACATTTCTTTTCTGGTGCCATCAGTCAACGCGGCTAGCCCAGATATACCGAAAATAACACAGTAGTGCCCCTCCAATAGTGCCCCCTCCAATAGCGTCCCAAGGGGTAGGAGTGTGCTCAGTGGCTCTCCCCTAGGCCCTAATTAGCGTCATCACCAGGGGTACACTGCACCATACCTGAAACCGGGTCTGAAAGAGTGGGGGGGGGGTAAATGCCCGAATTCTGGGTCTGGAGCAAAAAGTGGGGGGTAGCTGGCCGTTTGTTGAGTTATACTGGTACTTTTTGGTCAAAAATTGGTATAAATAGGGTCTAAACAGTGTGAAAATCCGTTGGGAAAATTCGGGGGTTGGGGGGGGGGGGGTCGTTGAAAAATGGTGGGGAGTGTAAACCCCCCCCCCCCCCCAAGGTTATAGGTATGCACTGCACTGTGCTGTGCATTGCAATGCGTTTGTCATAGATTGATGATGACTCAAGAGGGCGATTGATCTATGTATGGCTCACTCGCTCGGATTCATGATTCGTGATGCTGTTCAGCCTCTGGTTGCGACCGCATAGACGGATTCGCATACTCGGCAGATGGAGCTCCGATGCATATCGCACAATATGCCACTGAGATTGCTCCTGACGAATGCTGCAATTTGTGCCGTGCCAATCCGGACTGCGTCCTCTGGAAGTTTGTCCACAAGCCATTGCACCCGAATCAGTGGGCCTGCTTCCTCTACAGCGCTGACACGGGCTACATGCTCAACATGACCCGGCACGCGTTGGAGACGTACGAACGTGGAGTCGTGGGAGTCAGGGGAGCGAGTACGCACTCGAGAACACGACCATAGATGGACTAGGAGTAAAGGACGTTGACGCCTTTCAGCATGCACCCCTCCCGGCTTCCACGTAGTGGCACCGGGGCGCAGCGTGACGATGTTGTCGAGTGGTCGGGCAACGGTAGTCATCCAAAACGTGACGACATACGACCACGCGAGCGCGTTGGCGCACTGCCGATCGATTGCGTCTTGGCGCCCGGGCCAGCTCTGGGCTCGCTTGGTCGCGCCCGTCGACAGCCTCATGGCAGACTATATTCAAGAGAACTCGGTTGGCTGTTGGTGTTTGGGCATAGTCAACCTGCAGTTGCATTTGCGTACTATGGTGCTTACTGCGTACCTAAGTTGTAGACTATACAAGGTACATATCGTAAATCCCCTGGGCGTTTATTTTTTCAACCCACCCTCTACAGTGGGCGTTCAGGGGGGGGGGGCGTCCATAAACTCAACCACTCGATGGCGTTGCAAGAATGCTGAGCAGACTCAATAATTGTGACTTGTGAGTTGAACTTGAAAATTATACTAAAAATATAGAAGTAAAATATACTGAAAATCATGTTATTCGCCTTCTGCAGCGACTAAACAACAGCTGTTCTAGCATGCACAGGCAATATACAGGATCCAAACGTAGAAAAATACTGCTTGGCAGTACCACTTTTGACAAGCATTATCATTGAATAACTGTGTTCTAAAGCACGAACGTGTGCGTTCATTACATAGTGGGCGTTTATTTTTCAACGCACCCACTAGCCTGGGCGTTCATTGGAGGAGGAGGCGATTTCTGGAGGATTTACGGTACGTGTAGCTGTGCATAGCGCAGATTTTCTCCGCTTACCTGGGCAATCGTGACCGCTACGCGTTCGGGGGTCTGCGCAAGGTGGCGGGCAGCAGCGGGTCTCTTCTGGAGTACGAGACGGAGGAAGGCGTGGCGGTGGTCGCGACGTCGACGCTGCCCATCAGCGTCACCTGGACGTCGGACTCGAAGGAGTGCGTCATCTTCCAGGCGGACGGAATCTGGACGGACCACGACTGCGGGGGCTCCACCGACGGAAGGGGCGGCTATGCGCTCTGCGAAGTGAACCTCGGTGAGAGGACGATACAGCTACGCTACATACACAAGTCTTGCACGTTGCCGTCGAATTGAAACTGAAAGCGAAGGAACGACCCATTCAGTCACCTTCTCAAACGACATTCCATGTCCTGGAGGTGCGCTGAGCGCCTGCCAACCGGATGGCCACATCTCTTGCGGTGAGGAGGAGGACTGCTGCACAATGCATGACACATTCCTTCGCCCATCCTGAAAGCCGCCTCCAACAGGTTACCCACTAAACTACCCATCCCATATCCCCTCAAGCATCATTTCTGCCGTTGGGGCTCAATCGCAATGTTGTCATCGCGATGGCGCCCGGCTTCAGTTATGGCACATTAGCAGAAGCTCGCTGGAGCTCATGCTCCACAGGAGGCAAACTGCAGGGGGGAGGAACCAATAGGTAGAGGAGAACCAAAGGCCAGAGCAGTGTAGTTGAGGCTGGCAAAAAGTACGCTTAGAATTGGACGAGTCGAGCTTGTTGAGTCGCTCGGGGAGCCGCGCTGCGGGCCTGTTCACGCTGCTGCCGAGAAAGAAGCTCCGTCGCAGCTTTGGCTCGTTGAGGAGCGACGACGCTGCTGCTGCAACTGACCCGCTTGCCGACTGCGTCATGCTCTGCTACAGGTTCGCCATGTGTATAGGAGAATGCACAACTGCTTTAGAAGAGAATGTAGTGCTTCCCACAAAGATAATCTGTAGGTACACCGTATATGTAATATAGCATCCAAATCTTGGTACATACCCGAGGCAGGCTGCAGGGCCGTTTTTTCGATCGCGTGCTCTGTCATGGTATGTATTTCTTTTCACAGAACGCAATGACGGACTGAACGCCGACAGGAGAACGGCGTTCGTTTGTTCAGAGACGATCGCTGTGCGGCGGTGGCGGAGCCGCGACCGCCGAGGCGTCTGCCCTGCATGTTCTACACCGCTGGCGATCTAAGCAGCCACCAGACGGAGCACAGCGATGATTACGACCTGCGCATACAGCAGTAATAGACCAAAGCCATTCGCCTTTGTGCCATTCTAACACTGTTAGGTAGAGGTACACGAACGCAACCGTAATAGTCCAACAGTGCCCGTGGCAGTATACTTTCAACCTCTCCTTGCCGACAGGGCAATAGGGCAGGTGGGAGGGTCCAGTGTTTGAAGGGGGCTATGGTTTCCACCATTGGTAACTCACGTGTCATTTATTTTTGGTGAGGTCACACACCATTATTGAATGGCCCCTACTACTGTCTGATTTGTTTGTGTCCATGTATAGCGCGACGCAACAAACTGCTCGCCCCTGGGGGGCACTATTGGAGTGGAGGGGTCCACTATTGCAGATGGGGCACCAATGGAGGATTTACGGTATGCAAGGAGTCAGCATCAAATTTAATGCGGCAAAGTTTATGAGAATCTGATGATGCACACAATAACACATCACACGTTTCAGGCTCAAGTAGCGGCCACGAAAACAAAAACACACGAAGAACGTGGAGTGCATCAGCGGATTTAGGAGGACTACCTATTTGGTTTATGTTTAAGATTTTGTGTTAGGCATTTTGAGAGCGAATAACTCAGTGGTCTAGTATGACGCTTTTTCGTGGTGGCGTGGGGCTGTGGCGTAGTCCGCAAGGCGTTGGATTCCTGACCGCGAGGTCGGGGGGTTCGGGGTTCGATTCCTTGCTGGGTGAAAACCACGGCAACCCCCTTGGGCAAGGGGTTTAAACCACAGCTCCGGTTTCTGGCTGTACCGTGGCTTCGGCTAAAAAAAAAGTCAGGTGGGGGCCCACCTTGCCTCGCGGCAGAACAACGCCGATTGTTATGTATACGGCGCCGCCCTGTGACATGGTGATTCAGTTAACGGCCATTGTGCTGTGTCAGGTGGTTGTCGTCAAAAACAAAGCTTTAAAAGTTTTTTTTAAGTGGCGGTTGCGGCGGCCCACCATGATGCACATGGCACGCACATACCACGCGCGTGCATTTAACAAGTTCGTTGTGACGCCGCGCCGTCCTCTCATAATGAATCGAGCGTGTTCTGGCGGCCTTCGTCTGCTGGGTTCGTCGTCGGCAGACACACACACCCACACCCACACAACCACACACACACCCACACACACACACACACACACACACACACACACACACACACACACACACACACACACACACACACACACACACACACACACACACACACACACACACACACACACAAAAACCAGCCGGTGTCGCAACGCTCGCAGCCATGTCGGCGACTCTCTCCCACTACAATCAGTTGCGTTGCACAATTTGGCGCCTTACACCTACAACACATTATACTAGACACCAAAGTGTAGCGTAGTGCTTCTCCATTGGGGAGCGAGCTGCTGCGCAAGAATTGAGACGCGTGTGTCACGAGATGCCTCTGAGTTTGGGGTTCGCAGCGGCGGAGGAGATGCGGATGCGGACGCCTCCAGGGTGCCTGGCGCTGTGGAAGAGGTGCCTATTCTGCGGCATCCTCGCCAGCTCCTTCCTGGGCGCCCACACGGCTTTCCAGCAGCGGTACACACAGTCGTGGTCACCCGACGAATGTGAGTGAGCGGAACTGACCGTTCAGTGCCGTAGTCGGAGTCTGGGCGCGTCCTTCGTCGGCCTCGTGTACGGCGCTCATCAATTCGTCTGCATATTCGGCGTGCCCTTCTTCGCAGCCTATGTGAGTGCGTGACTCAGTCACGAGCGATGGGTGAAACGAAACCCTTGAAGAATGAACTGAAAACGGGCCGCCTATGACAATCAAGCATCATACCATGTCATGTCGGAACTCAGTATAAATTCTACAAGCTTATTAGGTATTTTCAAATTTGGAATTATAAAAAGCATTTTTCTTTTGTCATGTTCAGTTTTGTATGTAACTGTTTAATCCATTTGTTCATTTCTTTTCAATGCGCGTGGTTCAAAGTTTAGCAACATTTTATAAAGGGCATCACCATTCTTTGGTAAATGGCGTGGTCTGATATTTTCCGGATTAAAAATTTCCAAATGAACATCAGCACAGGTCTGCTGTAGACGAAATTTCAAATTTGTCAACTGATTGAGCGTTACAAGTTGCAACTTACAAGCACACGTAGCTAAAGTACTCTCTACAACTCTGTAAGGGTGTCAGCGCGTGTCCTGGGTTGTATGCACAATGTACCGTAGGTATATGTTGATACTCTTCGTCTCATACAAAGAAAGAAAGAGAGAGAGACTTCTTTCAGGGAACAAAGATTGCAGACCAAGAACTTCTCGTCTCTGGGGGAATCGCTCTGACAGGGCTATCCACCATCTTGTTTGGGTTCGTGCTCCTAACAAAAGATCAATTCATTCATTTTCTTGCAAGCCAAGCTGCAAGCAATGCATTCGCACATGCATTGTGTGCAGATTGGGCAATGAATTGCCCACTCGCACGCTGTTCGTCGTGCACGCCTTGGTCGTCTCGGCCACGCAAGCGCTTTTCGAATCGGCTTTCTTGGCGAGAGGCGTCGCCGCCGCCTTCGAGTACTTTCCTGATCGTGCTGGGACAATTCAGGTTGACTGCCATTTTTTGCAGATTTCGTCTGGAAATTCCTCAATTTGCAAGGTATGTACCAATGCACCACCACACATCGAGAGTAGTTCTGACTGACCGCGGGCCCTGCTTACTGATTCTCTGTGTGTTACACGAGTCAATTTGGAATGCTTCGGCGTACGATACGAAAACTACATAAAAGTCGACTGGCTCAATCTGATTACCATCATGTAGGCATTGATGAACACTGCAGCAGGAGCTGGTTTGAGCATCGGCCCGGTGATCGGAGGCGCCTTGTATGAGGTGAGAACACTGTGTGCGCCAATGGAACGACAGTCATACTGCATACGCAGCGCACTAAACCTGGTGCTCCATTTTAGTACTTGGGCTACTTGGCACCCTGCATGGTCGTCGGTGTCTCTCTCATCTTCTTCAGTCCCCTTGGAGCGGTAGCGATGCCTCAGTCGCCAGAAGCGGTTGTGCTCAGGCCGAATTGGCAGAGCCGCGTCTCAGCGCTGTCGGATGCAGAGCGGCCGAGAAGCCTGCACCTGGACGAGACTCGGAGTCTGCGCGCGTACGAGTCGCCATACGCTGACGCACCTCCCACGCCACGGCTGTCAGCTTGGACGAGCCGGACTGCAGACGAGCAGGAGCTCTCGTCGTCGTCGTCGTTGGCTCCACCGAGTGGCGCCAACGGGCCCCGGCGAAGTCGACTCACGCAAACGCTGATACTGGAGAGCGGGTTCGGACTGACGCTACTGGCGCTTCTGCTCTTTCTCAATTGGCTCAGCTTCTTCACCATCGCCTTCCTGGAGCCGCATCTCCAACAGGTACCCAATGGTGGCGTCGCTCAAATCGCGCGCGACACGCGGCCCTCAATCGCTGCAGTTCGAGCTGTCGTCAACGACCACCGGCGGCATCATCGCCCTGGGGCCCCTGGCCTACACGGCGCTAAGCGTGCCGTGCGGTCTACTCTTCGACCGAGGGCGCTTCCGAGAGCGCAACGCTCGGCGGGCCGCCATGCTCCTGGCGACGGTCGCGACGGTGCCCGCCAGCTTCGGCGTGGGCCACTCGGCGCTGCCGGCCGTCGTCGCCGGTGACGTATATACATGTGTCGGCTATATACATGTGTCGGCCGACACATCTATATAGACAACTGATTTAGATACGTGTACGTATATACATGTGTCGGTTTTATATACATGTGTAGGTTGCCAGTTCTAAACTTCCTGCGGTCCACAAGGACAGAATAGCCACAGATTGTAATCTAACTGACTGCGTCAAAAAGGGCCACAAGAGTAATCTACACTGGTTTGCCAGCCTCTCCCCCTTCCCCTACGTTTACACGGTCGCTTCGTAGCAGTTGACTTACACAAGACTACGTACATAGGTAGCTAGCTAGCGTAGCTACACAAGCTGCACCTACTGAGCGACGCAAGATCTGTGACGCAGAAACTGTGTGTATGCTTGTGGTCAGGTGCGGTGAACGTGGAACGGAAGGCAGCCGAGCCGCAGGTTGTTAGGTTTTCTTGCTCGGCTCGAACCCATTTCAGTCATGCAGTTGCATTTGAGCGCGACGGAACAGAGACGCTCAACAGAGACAGACGACGCGCGCACCGCGCAGCTGAGCAATAGAGTGCCGAAGTATTACACTTACAGGTACATCTGTAGCATTAATTGACATTAATTAGACAAGGTCTTTTTTATTGTTCATCATTAATTAATTAATTAGGCAGTAGCATTAATTAGATAAGGTCACCCCCAACTAAATGTTATACTTGAACATAGCAGTGGCAGCCACTTTGAGCCCATGATTTGCTGTTGACCGTCTGTTTATTGTATCGGTTGCTTGGCGTTATCTGACGCCGGTTTCAGCATAATTAATGACAGGAGAATTTGACGCGCACTGCAGATGTATATAGACCGACACATATAGATACGTATACGTATATACATCAGTTGTCTATATGAATGTGTCGGCCGACACATGTATATAACCGACACATGTATATACGACACCGGCCTCGTCGTCTGCGGCGTCACCAACTCCGCAATCAGGGTCCTCTTCACGCCCGTCATGATCGACCACTTTGTCGGGTGCTGCTGCTGCACCGCTGTCGGTTTCGAGGCGGCCTCCTGTCGCATGCTTCTTGACCCTCCTTCAGAGAACGGCGCTACCCCAACAACGCGGACACGAAGATGCCAATCGTCAGTCTCCTGATCACTGCTACCGCGATCGGGTTCGCTTCGCACTTCCATACCCACCCACCCACACATGTAAAGCGTTACCCACACATTTATGTAGGTATGTATATAGCTGGAGTGTCCCGCCAACGACCACCGCCCCCTTCCAAATAATTCGCCACCCCCCCCCATTCAACCCTCCGCCTCCACAAGACGGTGCTCTGACCCAGAGACTGAAAAGTCAATCGCAAGGTACAATGCATGGTCGACGCATCGCAGTAACGTTCAGGGGTTGCCTAGGACCGGTCATTGGCATGGCCATCTACGATTGGGTCGGCGCCTTCTGGACCGCTGCCGCATTCTGCGTCGTCCTCTCCATAATTGTCTGTCATCGTGCATACACGTACCATACCGTATTACCCCAAATCAATAGTGCTATAGGAGCACTATACACTCGCAAACTCTCCCCCCCCCCAGGCGATTCGGGGAGTTGGGATAGACATCCTTAGAAGGAGTTCGCGCAAACCAGACTCTCGGTTGGGGTTTGGGGTGGGGAAGAGGTCAGCAGAGCACCCCCTTCCCCCTGGGGTGAAAGAAGATCTAACATTTAGAGCATGGCCAAGAATGAAAATTTGTGACAACATGCATAGTATACTTATAAACTCATGTCGTCGAATCTTTTTGGTTAAATGTGGTCCGAAAAGCGTTATTCTAGCGTTTCTTTGTCATAAATACTAACCGAGAAGCGAAAGTAAACTCACGGTTTCTTCATCATTTTGAAGAGGTTGAAATACCTACAAAAATTTTGTGGAGGTGGGTTCAGATGGGGGCGTACACCGACAGGGGAGTGGCTACCCCCGGTTACATGTACATTGTATTCGAGGGGGTAGGATAAGATGGGGGCTATTGGGTGATATGAGGCACGTGTTTACTGTGTCACCACAAGCGCACTTGCTTAGGCGTTGACCATGTTCATCGTCGTCCACGCCACGAGCGACGACCTCCCCACACAGACAAGAAGATACACGTGGTAGCGAAAAGAATACCGAACTGAAAATTGAATTGAAGAAGCGGGAATTGAAAAGAAGACCGAAAGGGTGATAAATTTGTTAATCATTTTAAGTTCACGAACGTAATCTGTACCACGAAGAAGGCATACACCAATACCGTAACTTGTGTCAGACGTGGAGGTACTGTACGTTACGTCAAGAGGACTTGTCACGGTAATTATGATAAGCGTCAATATATGACTTATGATGATAAGCTCGACAGACGCCTACATTTTCGCATGCCTTCTGCTCGGAGGGGCGTTTATCACCGTAGAGCGCTAATTATAGGGGCCGCTTCCATACACGTATGAAGGTAGGTATGTATGCGCTGCCTGCTCAAAAGGCAGCAGCTACTGTCCATGTTCGCTTTAGTTGGAGTTGAGTTACAAATATATTTTTGTACGTTTTTGCTTCTGGTTAGGTTGTTTTCAGAAGAAAACGTCAGACATTTTGTCCAAATTTTTAAATCACGCTACAGGCGAACATTTTGGTAATCCAACCTACCTCAGAGCATTACTTTGTGAGCCAAAAGCATGCGCGCAGGCGAAAATTTTGGTATTCCAACCTATACCTCCGAGCATTATCTTGTGAGCCAAAAGCATGCGCCGCAGGCAAAAATTTTGGTATTCCAACCTTCCTCCGAGCATTATTCCAACCTTCCTCCGAGCCAACATTAGCTCGATTTCACCCCTCGTCTTGGCCCACTTCTGCCCCCTTCGCCTGCCCGCAGCCCTGACTCTGCCCCCAACGCCTGTCCCACTTTTCCGATCACGACAGATGGGAGCATGCCCCCCTCCCCCCACCCCCTTCGATCCGCTAGTGACGACTGCACACAAACGTGGCCGTTCGCCACAGCCCCACCCAGCCGCTGGCCGCTCTTCGACACGCGTCGCCCAATCGGCCGACAGGGAGTTCGCGGCGCTCGTAGAGTGCTGCGCCTCTGTAAAACAATGGGAGCACCGCGCTCCTGAAAGCCGATCGCGCATTGCAGTGATCTCAGTGAGTCGACGACGACGCTGATTCGCCGCCAGCCCGCCGTTTCGGGATCGACTGGTGCTGCTAGCCATAGAGCGCCGACTCCGCAGCGCCTTGCCGGGCCAGCCGGCGTCGACGGGCTCAGCCAACCGCAGTCGAGGCAGACGAGGTCCGAGGAAATGTCCACGGCCCCACATTATTCCTTCACCGAACGAAGCAAACCAACGAGGAATCGCACATTGGGTCGCAATACACAGGCATCCAAAGTTACCGGAATGCATAGCCAAAGATTCATTGCCGAATTGCAGGCACTGGCGGATCCAGAAAAAACGGAGGGGGGGGGGGGGAGGAATTTTGCAGAAGGGCCTGTTGAACTTTTTGGATGTTGGGCCATTTTGGCAGTGGTTTGGACTCGGTCCATTTTCAACGATCGATAAACGAATATAAACGGCGCAGCAGGCGAAAATTTTGCCGTTTTCGACCACCTACAAGCAATTTTATGCTGAAAACTAGGCCAACTAAACGTTTTCCTTCTCCCACCGAGTACCCCTTTCCCCCCCCCTAGATTTCCGATTTCGGGAGGGGGGATTCCTCCTTTTCCCCACCCCTGGATCCGCCAGTGATTGCAGGGGCTTGCGGGCGTGCACATCAGGCAAACAGCTCACGTGATCAAAATCCTAACTGGGCGTTGATGGATGAGGCGATGAGGTGACGCGTCGACCTTAGGCGTTCCATGCGCAGCCGAGGCCGGTGCAGAGCTGCTCGCTGTTGATGTCTTCGCGGCCGTCGAAGGAGTCGAACAGCGTGGTGCAGAACTGCGCGCTGGTTGTCGCCGAGGTGCTGCCCGTCTTGTACTGGACAAAGTCCAAGTTGGGGGGCAGCGCACAGTCGCCTTGGCCGCAGCAATACGAGATGGCCGCAGTGTCCACTGTGCCCGAGCAGCTGCCTGAGTCCATGAGTTTCGCTTTTCAAACGTACCCTCGTGCAGTATATCGCCCGTTTAGCGCGTACAAGTTACATACCTATCAGTGAATAGGCACACAGGAAGCAGCAGAGGCCTCTGAGCGCGTAAACGCCCTGGGACAGGCTCCTGTCACACCCTGTAGTTAAGGTGCGGTTGCGCAAAAGTAACTATGTAGGTATTTAGGCGCTAATTTTGGGGAATCGTCCATGCTGTCCGTACATCTACAACCTCACTCTCGATTATGGGGAGCCCAACAACCCCCCCCCCCCCCAAACCAACTCGGCCAAATCCGGTTACTGGTATGTTGTACATACCTATGTATGGTTGGTGTAGAGTGTTCGATCAAATTGCCCAAGGTGTCGACCAGTTGTGACGGACGGACAATTGGGAGAGCTACAGCACGTGAGGAGTGTTAAGCGGACTCTCACCCGCACCGCCGTCACAGGCCTCTGCGGGTGCTGCTGCGATGGCCAACAAGAGAAACGCGACCATTTCCATTCTCAGCATCTTCGCGACCCCCTTTTCTCCCGCAGCAATGGCAGGCACGTATACAACTGAAGACAAAGAAGAGACGGAATGGAAGACACGCGACTACAAAACGCGACGCGTGGAACGCTCAGCACCTCTTCCCTTCGGCAATTACAGTTAGTCGGCATTGGACCGCGTCCTATATACTTGGAAAATTCCGCAGAAGGCCCAACCAAGTACTGGTTACAGGTGCAGCCAACTGTGCCGTGACACGGCCCACTCGATTTGGTCGAAACGTTGCAAAGTCTACAGGGACTGCTTACAATAATTGTTTAAAATTTGATTTAAATCCATTGGCCGCCCAGATGGGAGTTACGCTTCGACAAAAGATGCGGCAGAAGGACGAAAAAGCCTGTAGGAGAGTACGTATAGCACAGTTTAAATGGTTGGACTATTTGCCCATACAAGAGCAGTTGAAGGGCAATTGTCGAGGGCGGCAGTGCCAAAGTGGGGGAGGAGGGGTGTGGAACGACGCTTCCTCACAGCTGTCGTCAAGCTCACAAGACACAGTCGATTCTTGTTTAGGCAGCCCATGCGGAAGCTTGCGCACAGACATACGACAGCCGCACGCGTACGCGCCTCAACCTGTAGCAATTAGTGGTGTGTGGGTTATTGCAGTGCAGGGGGCTTCACTTCCTCTAAACCGACCGCGCTTCGCCGAGCGCCAGCACGCACGCCACAATCGGTGTTGCTACTACTAACTGCAGTTGAATTTCACTTCCAATTCGAACGTCACTACTAGAATGCCTCTCTCCTCTCCCTCTCTCTTGGAAGGGGCGCTGTTGCGCTCAGAAGGCGAACTCCTTGGTGTTGGCGTCGCGCTTGCCCTCGAGCCCCGTCGCGACCGCCTCCAGCTCCGGCTCTGCCATCAGCACGCAGCTTAGTCGCTGTCTGGCCGGCCGTCAATCTGCCCCCCCCCCTCCACCTCCACCCTGAGGGGTGTGCGTGGCAAAACCAAGACATGGGTGACCAAGACGTCGAAGACCCCCCCCCCCCCTAAAAAAAAATCGGGGAGGGGGGGCATTCCTGTAGGTGGGGGGCTTCTCCCATGCCTGGTAACCCGGTCTGGCTGAGTGAGGGGAGGGGAGTAAACCCTTTGGGGGTTGTTGTGAGCAAAAAGTGGGGTAGGTGAATCTTGTTGAAAAAATTAAGTCTCAATAGTGATATTTAGCTGTTTTTGGTCACATAAGACAGAGAAGTAGTGAAAACAGCATTTACGCACTCTTGTCGTTTGGACAGGTAGACCGTAGAAAACTTCCTTTTTTTTAATTTTGGGGTAGGGTTTTTGGGGGGAGGCGAGGGGTTGGGTGGGGTTGAAAAGCAAACAGACATGCCCCTCTACCAGAAATGTCCCCCCCACTTTCGCTTCCAGGGAACGTCCCTACCCTCACAGTGGGTGGTGGGGATTGATTTCCAAGTGGGCGTACGTGTAACCGGGTCTGGAAGCGTGGGGTGGGGGATGGCACTTTTGGTGAGGGGGGGGGGCTTCAGAGCAAAAGTGGGGGGGTAGCCGAAGCCGACCATTTTTCTGGTCAAAAGTGGGTCAAAACAGGCTCTAATTAGTGTCATTTAGCTGTTTTATAGTCACATAACACTGAAAAGCACTGATAAACACCATCATTTACTCATTTGTACCGTTTTAGACCGAGTAAAAATCCCTTGGAAAAATTCTGGGGGTGTTGGAAGAATAGTGGGCCCAAGCCCCAACCCCCAGTTACAGGTGTGCGAGTGGGTGGGGGGGGGGGGGGGTCACCAGTTTACAGAAATGCACGCACCCCCCCCCCCAGGGAGCGCACGCACCGGCGAAGCGGAAGGCAGGCTTGGCCTTGGCGTCGGCGGGGGACTTGAGTCGGAAGGCGGTCGCGACACGGCTCATCTCCTCCTCCAGCGCCTGCCCGTCCGCCGCAGTCCACGTCTTCCTGAACGCACAGACACATCCTGAACGTCACAGACAACGCTATGCAATTACATCAACTCGGTGGTATGGGACGGGGGGGGGGGGTGAGTGTGGTGACACATCGTGTGACTGTGGTGGAGTATTGCTGGACAGACTTTTGCGTCGAAATCAATGGAATTTTCATTACAAAAGTGCTTAAAAGAGCAAGAACAAAATGTGACCTTATTCACGCGAACGCCAGTTACAGGTAGTTTTAAAAGGCACAAAGGGCACAAAGACAGCTGCAGACAAAATTTTCGGCCATTTTTACTAGGAAAATTGGCTTGGAGTTCAGAAATGAAAGCCGGGGGAGGGGATCTACGTCCGCGTATAAAACCAAACCAGCCAGGCTAGGACTAGAGGAGGCATGCATTTTCTGGGCGGCAGGACGCTAATGATTGGAACACCTTCAAGAAACAAAATAAAACCATGCGAAACTATGTGCTCACTCCTTTTGCTTGTCGTACTCACGGATCTTGTTGACGAAGAGCTGTTGGATGGACTCGTCACCCTAAATTCAGCAAGTTCATTCAGCAACAGAATACAAACGACAGATACAAGTACACATATAGCCAACACGATAGTTTTCCCGAAGAATAAGCATACTTTTTGCAAAACGGCAGCCGACAGATGCACGGAACGGTTAGAGATTTTCGAGAATTGCGCGATTCTGACGACGCAGCGACCGACCGCCAGCATTTTTGCAGCTTTCTGCAATCTGCAACTAACTCTGACGTCCCGACTTTATTACTATTTCCGCTGTACACGTTTTTATTAAGACCGTACGGTATAATCGTATTTACGCCTTATCACGCTTGTGTCATCTTCAAACGGGACACGCTCAAACAGCAGACCTAGCTCGTGATGGGCGCGCGGGGCATACATGTAACTGGGGGGGGGGGGGGGCTGGGGGGGGGGCTGGGCTACCCACCCCAGTCGGTAGCTTGCCATTCCCCAGTTCGCACCTCCTCCCCCAGACTTTTCTAAAGTTTTCCAACTTGTCTACACTTACACTTATAAAATGTCGTTTTGATGAAACGTAGTCTATATTTTTTGACTTTTTTAGTGTTTTCATAAAATAGCTAAAGAACGCTATTTATAGGCTATCTTCACCCATTTTTGATCAAAAAGTGCCTCTTTAGACACCTTTTTTCCTCTTTGACACCCGCTCCCCTTTCAAATCTGTTTTCCTCAGAATGGTCTCCGAAACCCCCCCCCCCCCCCCATCCACTTCAAAGCCCGTTACAGCCAGTTACATTTTGCAATGCAATGCAACAGTGCATAACATTGTCTATCTATCTTCTATCTATCTATCTATATTACTAAAGCACAATGTCTGTGTGTCTGCAACGCAGCACAGAGAGTTGTGCTGGATGGATTGAGCTGAAATTTTGTATGAAGCTGCCGTGGGAAACTTCACCATCATTTAAGGGCCGGATTTGCGATAGCTACCGTAATCAGTGAGTTATGCAAATTTCGCGTACGTGTTTGATCGAATGCTTGGGATATATGTAACCGACCGTGCTGATCACGAATATCACATCCGTTTTCCAATGCGACACCGTAATCGCGAGATATGGCGCATTGAATATGCAAATTGCGCTTGCTCGAATTTGAGAATTCAGTGTCAAATCTGCTTGGGACATATGTAATTGACCACGCTGACCACGAATCTGGCATTCGTTTTCCAATCTGCTACAGTAATGACAAGATATAGCATTATCCTTTTCTACAGTAGTATGACTGTTTGTGGGTTCAGTCTGCAATGCAGCACAGAGTTCTGCTGGATGGATTGAGCTTGAGCTAAAATTTTGTATGAAGCTTGCTTGGCACATTTTACCATCAAAATAAGAGTGGCACTACTGAAGCTATCGTAATCCATGCGTTATGCAAATATAAATAAATAATATGATAATACAGCTTTTATTTTATGCGTGCTTCTGACATATCAGAAGTGTTTTGAAAGCAGTTCCGTACAGATCAATGGTGTAGTGGTTATGATGTGCGTTACTTTTCTGGAGGTCCTGAGATCAAACCTCTGCCATAAAAATACTTGTAACTTTTTTGTTTATAACTGTTTTGTTTTACACGTGTTTATGCTATCAAAACTTCGAACTTTTACTATTTTTTACTTTGTTTTAAAGGTGTTAACGCTATAAAAACTTGTATTACACGCACATGCACGCACGCACGCGCGCGCGCGCGCACGCACGCACGCACGCACGCACATGGAAACGGACACGCGCACGCACGCACGCACGCGCGCACGCACGCACACACGCACGCACGCACGGACGCACGGACGCACGCACGCACGGACGCACGCACGCACGCACGCACGCACGCACGCACGCACGCACGGACTCGCGAGTGGGCGCACGCACGCATGCGCGTGTATGTGTTAGCGTTTTAGTGGTGCGTTGTTTTAGTTTTTCTTGGCGTTGAGCATTGATCGTCAACGCATTAAACGTAATAAATGAAATATTGTGGTGCGTTTCGCCCGGTCCAATAGCCCAATGAACTTGGATTTCCTCGAAAAAGAAAACGGCCGAAAACAATTGATGGGAAAAACCGATCCATGTTCACCATGTTCACCATGTTCACCATGTTCACCAATCCTTCGTTATTTCGGTGCGACACTTTTTCTCATGTCTCTCCGTCAAAGGCTTTTAGAAACAATATTAATTTTGTTTATTTGAAATGTTTGCGTCTGTTCTTTCATTCATAGCACTTCCATGTTAATAAGTTTTTATTATTTGTCTTGTTTTTATTGTTTTAATTTTTGCGTTTCAGGTCTGCTTTTACTGAACTGCTTATTATTCCAGCTTGATGTCGTGTTGTCGTCTGTTGTATTTGTGGTGCAGCAGTTGTGTAGTAAACAGAGTCGCAACAAACCATTTCACAAGACTCACAAAAAAAGTCACGAGCGAGCGAAAGTCAACCAGAGCGACTAGCGCAACAGCAACAACAACAGACAACAAAAGTTGGCGCGGATTTTTTCGCAGTGCGACAGCTCCACTTTGCCGCTGACTGCGGACGAGTCGAGCAGCCGACTCATGAAGTAGAGATAGCGCGCGACCACGCAGCTGTAACGACAGTGCACCATGTCGCGCGTTTGGGACGTAGAGTGGCGCTTCTCGGGGGGGGGGGGGAATATGGACGACCGCGCGGGCCACCCCCGACCCGTGTGGGAATGGGTCCGTCGTCATTGCTGCCGTGCAGCAACAAAGACGCTGCCTGCTCAAAACTGTCTACAAATTCGTCCTCCGACATTGCTTTTCGAGCGACGTGCGCAGGGACAGACAGACAGATAAGAGTGGCGGTTGGGAAAAAAATACTCGTGCGGGGCAGGCGGGCAGGCGGGGCAGATTTGGGCGGGGCAAGCTAAGCCTAAGCTCGTGTTACGCTAAGCCTAAGCAAAAGCCTAAGCCTAAGCCTAAGCAAAAGCCTAAAACTGAGCTTAAGCCTAGCTATCAAGTTAGCTTGCCCCGCCCAAATCTGCCCCGCCTGCCCCGCCTACCCTAGTGCCCCACACGAGGAGTTATACCCGGCGGTTGCCCACGGGAACCCGATAACCCACCCCCCCCCCACACGGGTTAGAGATATGCGAGACGGAGAGACAAGAGAGAAAAATATCGCACCGAAATAACGAAGGCTTGGTGAACATGGTGAACATGGTGAACATGGATCGGTTTTTCCCCAATTGATGCGTCCGCGTCCGCTGCTGCGTCTGATCAAAACTTTCTTAATTTTGGGCTTTGCTTAGGCTTAGTCCAGACTTTGCTTAGGCTTATGCTTAGGCTTTGATTTGGCTTAGGCTTATGCTTCGCTTAGGCTTAGGCTTAGGCTTCGCTTAGGTTTCGGACGCAGCGGACGCGGACGCAACAATTGTGTTTTGCCAAAAAAGACGACGTAAGGAAGACACAAGCCCAAGCCCGCCGAAAACCGCCCGCCCACGGCGCGCTGGAATGGAATCGGAAGCGTCGGACCGCGATCCTAGCTTAGACCAGGTCCAAAGGCCTGGCGCCTGCAGATCAAGGTGCATGAACATATGTGAGCAACCATGCAGAATACAAAAAAGCGAATTATTATTAGCTGACTCTGAAGGGCTGATTAAAACAATTAGCCCACTGCCTACATGGGATTTACGGTGTGTCTGCTCAAGATGGCATAGTGCCTACTTTTTACTATCGAATGTAATGACTGGAGATGTAATGACGCAGAATAAAGCGTTACAACAAAAATATTAAATGTTTTTCTGTATTGCAGAAGTGCATTGGTTGCATTGGTTGACTTCCATTGGCTTTTGCTGCAGCACTTTACAGATTTGTTTTTGTTGTTGTCATTGTTGTTTTTAAACTGAGCATTCATAGCATGATTTTATGACACATTGTATTGATGATGAGTCACTACTGAGGACATGAAAATATTGATACTGAATCACTTCTGAGCACGTTTTTGATGATGAATGACAAACGACAAAAGAGATGAAAGGTTTCTCAGATATAGCAACAATCTCTGCCTATTCTCGCCCCCAACGCCCCATTGGTCATTGAGCTACTCGACCTTTGGGGGCCTCTGGGCGATAAACTACTTTCAGGCTCTCCCATTCTCTAAAGCCCCCCTCCCCCTTTGTGTGTGCGTTTTGTGCGTGTTTCGGATTGTTCGTGTTGGGTTGCGAGAGCAAAATGTTTTTGAACATACAACGCATACAAACAGTCACACCGAAAAGCCTATGCTCTCCCCCTCCCACCCCCCCCCCCCCCGCCAGGCCGCCACATAGCATCACCACAGAAAATAAAACAAAACTTCTGCAAATAAGTCTCCGCGCATGTCTCCAATTTACGTCGTAGGTGTGTTGATATAAAATTTATTTAAAACAGAGTGGGCGTTACAAGCAATTTTTTAGTATTCATGCAAATGCGTTGGTTGACATGCATTGGCTTTGGTTGACATGCATTCCAACAATTTGCGTTTCATCATTGCAGTCATTCATCATTGTACAAGTGCGTATTCTCAACATTATTTTATTTCATGAGACAAATTGATTTTGAACCACTTTGGAGCACTTTGCAAGCAGGAGTCCTGAGTTGAAGCGGCTAGTTCAACAAAAGGAGACAATAGCGGAGCGTCGTACCGTGCCTTCCGCAAAAGCCCTATCGATGGCGGTCAACCGCGTTTACGCGTTCAGGGGCGGTTGTACACACAAAAGATAGGCGTGGCAGCGGGCGCGTTCGTCGCTCGCTGACTGGGAGGGAGGCTCCCTCCCAAGGGGGGAGAGGACGCCGCCGGCCAGCGCGCGCTCCCTACAGCGTGTGCACGCTATACGGCTATAGGCGTTTAAGA
>JASAMY010001893.1:0-19830 GCA_030248085.1 Paralinhomoeus sp. GSCO2_6 | reverse complement strand
AAGGGCGCCGAACTCTCAGATGTTACTCGTACATCGGGAACATACTGAACGGCACCTCGGGACAGGTGCTGTCCCTACGGAGTCCCGGCTGCATTCTACAAGGGACCATCCAGCATGAGTTCATGCACGCCATCGGTTCGTGTCCGCAACTGCGCGTTGTCGCTAGCCGCTGTGACGGCCGCGATGGTCGTTGTCGTTGTCGTAGGCTTCTATCACGAGCAGAGCAGGCCCGACAGGGACGACTTCGTCACCGTCAACTTCAGCAACATCATCAAAGGTGACCAGCCAGCGTCCCCCCCCCCGCCCTCCACATGGGGAAAGTGCGATGATGTGCGCGCGTGCGCTTGAGGATACGAGCACAACTTTGACAAGAACAGCGTGGACGTGGTGACGACGCTGAACACCGCCTACGACTACGACTCGCAGATGCACTACCCCGCCGGAGCGTTCGCCAAGCAGCCCGGCCTACTCACGATAGTGCCCAAGCAGCCCAACGCCCAGATCGGACAACGCCGCGGCTTCTCGCCTATAGACGCACTCCAGCTCAATCGCTACTTTGGATGTCCCGACAAAGGTGGTGTTGTCTGCCGTGTGCAATTGGTGCATTTTTTGCCCTTGAGTGCCGTTCAAAGCTTTCAGTGCCGTTCAAACCTCCACCTCCAGTGGACGGTGAGTCAACCGAATTCGTTGTTCGTAGTGGTAGATGTACCTAAATTCGCCAAGAGGGCGCTCGAAGGCTTCACGTCCTACTCGTGCAACTTCGACGAGCACTGGTGCGGCTGGACGCAGGACTACGCTGTCGACCTGGCCGGCAGCCCTCCGCAGTTCCAGCAGTACGACGACGAATTCGACTTCTACCGCATCTCAGGGACCACGCCCTCCATGAACACCGGCCCGCCGGGAGACCTGACCGGGAGCGGTGCGTGCGCCTCCCTCTTTCTCTTGGGCCAGTCTCTCTTGGGCAACGGGGTGCACGCGCACGCGACAGGCAAGTACGTCTACATGGAGGCGTCGTATCCCCGACTGCCCGGCGACCGAGCGCGTCTGCGCTCGCCACCCATACGCCTGCCTGGTGGCGCGGTCTGCGTCTCCTTCTACTACAGCATGTACGCCCAGGACCCCAAGCAGATGGGCACGCTGCGCGTCCTCGTCGGCTTCGGCCGCAGAAGCGCGGTCGCCTTCGAGCGGACCGGAGGCGACGGCTTCGCCACGCCTTCCTGGAAGAAGGCCAAGTTGCCCGCCATCGTCGTGCCGCAAGGCGTCGAGTTCACAGTCCGTTCTCAGAGCCCTATCGACGATTGGGCCAGCCTAGCGCCCCGCGTTCAGCTGTTGTTCGAGGCGGAGAAGGGACCGACGTACATGGGCGACATCGGCATCGACGAGATCGTCGTCCGGTCCGGTGAGCGGCGCGCCACTTGCGTTTCATGAACGCGACAAGAGCACAGCTGACGATTCTATTGCTGCAGGCGACGACTGCTAGTTTGGGAAGAATTCCACGTCACAAAACTTCCGAACATGGTAAGAAGAGATACATGCCTACATTTGGAGAGTCGATTCGATACGCGTCAAGCGCTCACCGTTTACCGCGCCTTTACAATTGTAATCGCAGAGTTGCCTGTAGAAACTGCGAGAGCCAACAAACAATGTACGATTTCTTGGCGTTTATTCGTGGCTGCTTTAGAGCACTCATGCGCGCACAACTGCAAGTAGGGCCACCTCTCGCGTCTTCGCGGAAGTTGCGTTCCAGAAACAGAAACGCAAAAACAGCTCTATGCTTGACTCCCCACACCCACCATACATGTTACTGGGGGAGCGGTTTCTACCGCAGGAAAGTTTACCTCTCCAAATCGCCCCCCCCCCTCCAGAATTTTACTGCAGTTGTTCAACCTGTCTTCTAGACCCGGTTACAGGTATGACTGACTGAGGTTTGAATTCCTCCCGTTTGTTGCGATTTCGCGAATCGACGCTGCAAACGGACGAGAAGGTGGAAGGAGAAGGTGGATTACTGGGCGACGAACAAACAATCTTGACTGTACAACGATGACTTCGACGACGTCGGGGCTTCAAATCGCTGGTAGTGGGTGAGGAGAGGAGAGGCTGCTTGCTTGGGGGGCAGCGACTTGACAGCGCGTCCGCCGGTCCGGAGTACGACGCGGCGCCGAGGCGCTTCGGCGTCGGCGCCCTGGAGACGAGACGGCTCGTCAGCCGGGTCTTGGGGGTCGGTAGACGGCGCTGGCGCGTCGGCGAGCAGCACTTGCCCATTACGTTGCGCCGAGACGCGCTTCGCCTCGCGGACGCGCTCCTTCGCCTCCTTGGCGGCGTTCGAGAGCGGCCGGCAGGCGGGGTGGTGGGCGGACTTGCCCAGCTCGAGGCGGACGCAGTCGCGGACAACAGCGGTTGCGGTCAGGCCGGTGCGCTCGACGCGGTTCAGCGAGTCGCAGGAGGAGCAGCGGTAGTACTCGGTGCCGTCGGCGCCCACCCTCGTCTTGCGGAAGAATCGGCCGTAACCCGTGCCGTCCGACACGAAGATCGACGTGTGCGTCAGGCGCCGAGACAACACGTAGTGGAACTCGGCGCTCTCACGCGCTTTCGACGACTTCTGCTGGTGGACGCGTCGACAACGGTCGCGAGAGACGACAGAGCTGCTCGGCCGTACGGCGGTCCAGTGGACGCGGAAAGCGGGGGATGTCGATGTCGAACGGCCATCGCCGAAGTCCTGCTCGTCCTCCTCTTCCTCCATTCTCGGCTTCGCAGACGGCCGACGCGAGCGCAGCCCTGGGGGAGGCGAGTCGGAGTCGTCTTCGCATTCGATTCCGGCCGCCGCCGACTGGTTATTCGTCGTCGTCAACTTGACGAACTGCGCCCAGTAGTCGACCGACTCGGTGGATTTGGAGGGCGCCTGCCGTGGGTCGTCGACCGCCACGGCCCAGGCCTCGATGGCGGCCGCGAGCTGGTGCGCCGCGCGCGGACTCATGGGTCGCTTGGACGAGAGCAGCGTCAAGAGCGTCGTCACGGCGTCGGAGACCAGCTCGTCCGCGCTGCTCGCGCCCACGCCGCTCCGCTCGTCGTCGTCCTCGTCCCTGGCCAACACCTCCATGTACTCCTGCCGCCTCATCGAGCCCGAGCCTGCTGCTGATCCCGCAGTGGTGCGCGCGCCTCGGACGCGACGTCGCACTTGGTGCCAGCTCACGTCTGCGCCTGTCTCCTCCTGCAACAGATCCACGGCATCAGTCAGTGGTGCGGTGTGGTAGGAAAGGTGGGGGGTGAGGTTATTTGACGGAACGGAACGGAACCGAATGGGCGTGGCCAACGGAGCGTTATCTAAAAGGTAGCGGGGCCTGGTCGCGCCCACTCCGTTCCGTTCCGTCTCCTTTTACTACGTAATTGGATAAGCGTGTCGGCGCGTTATGAAAGTGCGTAGGCCAACGTAAACAGTTTTTTGTCTTTCAGGTCCACGCAAAAACGATCGTGAGTCACGATTTGTGATGGGCGCGCAACGAAATGAACGGCGACGGCGAAGTACGCGAGCATTGGGATTACTTGCGTACATCGTCGTTGAAAAACGCAACAACATATCACATAAAACATCGAATTACTTATTTAGACGCGACGAGAAGGCAAACGGCGACATGGGCCCGTTTCTCTGCCACGTCGCTTGGCTGCAGTCTGGCGATCCGGCTTGACGAGCCGCCCATGCCATCGTAGTAGTAGTCGTGACGCCCAATTCGTTGGATGGACGTGTAGTGGCCTGCATTGAATCGTTCCATTCATTTAAAACAAATTCAGGACAAGTGTGTGTGTACCTTGGCTGAACAGGGACACATTTTGAAGCCGAAACGTGCGTCCCATGACCAGCAGTTGAGCTGGGAGTGCTGCACGGACTGATGGGTCACTGCCTCGGATATTGATCGGCAGGATCCAGGGGTACTTGGCTGCAAACTGCGTCTGGGGAGTTCGAATTTCGTCGCAGATTTGCACGCGCACGCTGAATACCAAATAATTATTCTTGCCGAAACTCTGCTGAGAACGCCATTGCTTACCCATTGCAGTCGTCATAGTTCCACTTCGATGACACCTTGGGCGCGGTGGTCGTGTACTTCTCACCGCATGGCGAGGGAAATCCGGTCACCTCGTTTCGGATTGCGTCTTCCACGCTGTCTGCTGACTGTCTGCAATGCTATTGGGTCACATCACGGTGTACAATGGAACACTTTTAAAGAGCTTACACGTTGAATGAGAACCGTTGGAACGTGCGATGTTTTGAGCGATTGGGGCAGGATTCTTCGCTGCAAATGGACGAGCGAATGCAGCGGAATGCGTATCCCAGGTACTCGTTGATCATCTCGTCCTCTTCGGCAAAAAATCGCGCTTCGCTAGAATGTGCACGTAAAGCCTGTTTGTCTGTCTGTGTGTGTGTGTGCAGCGAAGTTAACCTCGATCGGCGGTGTTGTTTTGAAGGGCGGCTTTGACGTGTGGCTGTGACCACATCGACTCGACCAACACCTTCTTTGCCAACTCAACGTTCCCCTTGTTGAGCAGGCTGACACTATGGTGGATGACGAAGTCGACTGGATTTTGTGAGAGCCAGTTGAGAAACTTCTGTAACAATCTGCATAAGCATGCAACATTGATACAAGTATGCGCATACCGGGTAGCGCGCTGCGTGCAGCGCGATTCCAGTCATGAAGTTGTCGAAAGAGCAGGTGTTTGTGGAGTTCTCACCACCCCACTTGTAAGTGTGCACACCAACCACACCACAGCACGCTACAAAATATGGAGTCAGTGTGCGCTGATCGTGCTCTGGGCTGTATAAGCCTTAAGACACAATTATTCAGGCGCAGAACATCATCAGCGACATTACAGGATGGTCTGCGCACCGCTGTATTCGACAGCAAACTGACACCAGGATTCGTCACACCTGATGCTGTAAAGACAATGCTGCGTACCCTGCTGCCTGAGCGTCACCATCACCTCCTCGTGAGCCGCTACCCGCAGCTCTTCTACCAGCTGGGCGTTGTGTCAGTCATTGACATCAACCCAGAGCAACATTCGGCTCTCTCCTATTTCTGCTTCCCGCCTATTGAACACCAAGACGTTCTACTGAGCGGCTCTATCTACCACATCGGGGCGTTCGACACAGAGATGAGCACGTTCAGCAGAGCACTGATACCACATGAAATCGCCTTCAAGCCAACTGCAACGTCGCTCTCCCAAGCTCAGCATTTCAACCCAAGTCACTGCTGGCCACGACATGCAGCCATCCGAGCTTGTTCGCCTAGACCACCAGGCGAGACTCCACGCGACGTTCTGTGCGCTCTTCCAGTTGGACAGAAGGGCTGCAGATGGGAAACGGAAGTTGTCCATGACGGCTTTGTGCGCTATATACAATGTAGACGTTATGAACTCCTACATCGTGGCCACAACGCTGCCGACCTACCGATATACGCCTAGGACCGCTTTCGGCCCTAAAGCCAACAGCGAAACTAGACGCGTCCCAGCCCCAATCTTTTCTCTACACCTGGACCATGGAGAAACCGCCGTGTTTGGAAACACAACTCTATATGGTCGCGCCCAAATCACCGTACAGAACTATTTCAACATCTCCCTGGGTACAACAGAAGCGATGTACATTCGGCACAAGGCAGACGACCTCAAGAAAATCCGCACGTTTGACACGGAACTGCACGAGTTTATCAGCAGTTCGAACAAAGCAACTGCACAAGCTGAGCATCACCTAGCACTTTTCAAGGCGATCCCACTGCTGGCCGAGAGCGAAGAATGGCTGCCCTACATTTATCGCACTGGTGGGCTCGCCTGCAGTTGGATCATTGTACTGATCGTGATCCGGTATGTAGCAACGCGAATTTTCGGTTGTTTCTTCTGTCCAGACATCCTGTTCCGATCGTGGTGTTGTCACCATTGCCCTTAAGTGATTTGCGAATCCGATTGCTCGAATTGTTCGCTGTTCGTTTCGTCGCGCGCCCATCACGATTGTTTTTGCGTGGACCTGAAAGACAAAAAACTGTTTACGTTGGCCTACGCACTTTCATAACGCGCCGACACGCTTATCCAATTACGTAGTAAAAGGAGACGGAACGGAACGGAATGGGCGCGACCAGGCCCCGCTACCTTTTAGATAACGCGCCGTTGGCCACGCCCATTCCGTTCCGTTCCGTTCCGTCAAATAACCTCACCCAAGGTGGGACGTGGGAGTGAGTGGATCGAAGGAAACCGGCACGCAAAGCGAATAAGAAAAGTCATGAGTGAATTTCGTTTATTATAAGGTTTGACGAAGCACGCACACGTAAACAAAACAGACACAAACTTGACAAAGGTGACAATCACAAACGAACCGAGATTTTTTCAGCAAGCTGCTTGAATGTTGCATTTGCACTGTCTCGTTTCTCCTGCAGCAATTTCTCAATTTTCCAGATGTCCATTGTAGTGAATTCTCGCAAAGGGATGGTTTTTTTTGGGAATACGGTAAACTACGCAAACATGCAGGCAGGTAAAGCATGCAGTCAAGTTGACTTTTGTGGCTTTTTCTAAGCTTGGTTTGGTTAGGCTATTGCTTAGACTTAGGATTCGCTCAGGCTTAGACGTTTGCTTAGGCTTCGCTTAGGCTTAGGTTGCTTTTGCTTAAGCTTAGGCTTAGGCTGGTGCCGAAAAATATAGTGGGCTGAAGCTGCTGGACTGCGAGCCTAGCGATTCCAAGGAGAAAATTCAGGAGAAATACCTAGACAAAAGCCGCGAAAGTCAACTCGCCTGTATACTTTACGTGCAGTGGCGTAGCCAGGATTTGGTTTCGGGAGGGGTTAACAGATTTCCAACTTTTTAGCAGGGTCCCCCTATTGCGCCGCAGGCGAAAATTTTGAGATTTTGGGCTACTTCCGAGCATTTTAACCTAGTTTCGGTTACTTTCTAGCATTTTGAGCCTATTTTGGGCTACTTTTGAGCAATTTTAGCCTATTTTGGGTTACTTTCGAGCATTTTGAACCCATTTTAGGCTACTTTCGAGAAATTTTAACCGATTTTGGGCCACTTTCGAGCAATTTTAACCTATTTTGAGCTACTTTCGAGCATTTTTAACCTTGGGAGCTTTCCAAAATGCTTTCTCACTCTCTCTTTCGCCCGGGCATTTTTGCAACAATGTGGACCCTGTTGCATTTTTTCGGCTTCACACCAGCTCGGGGAGGGGTATACCCCCACTGGCCACTACCCCCTCCCTTGGCTACGCCACTGGTTTACGTGCCTGTCGCCTGAATGCCTGTATAGTTTTCCGTCAGCCCTTTTTTGCGTTTGATGACCTCAATTGGTTACTAGACTACGATACGCAAGTACCATGCGTGTTGCTTATCTGACGTTAGCCTTGTTGAGTTAGCGAAAGCTACAACAGACACTGTTTGTGATTCGTGCCATCGCCTACATTGCTGACAACCGTACGCTCTGGAGCACTGGAGCCTCTGTCTCCGTCTCGCCAAGTGGCAAGTTATATGGTTTCTTACTGTATTTTGCCTGCTTTCTTTATCTAGCCTGCTTGCTTTATACTTAGCCTGTTTTGGTTAGCGCCGATTACGGTGGGTGGTCCGTGGCGAACAAAGGTTGGGTGGAGGGAGTGGAAGAGGAAGAAGCGACGCGATGAGCGGCGGTTTGTACGGAGGCGACGAGGTGGGGGCGATCGTGGTGGACGCTGGCCGGCAGAGCGTGCGCGTGGGCTGCGCGGGCGAGGAGCTGCCCAAGTTCGACCTCTCCAGCTTCGTCGCGCGTGCAGTCGGGCAGCGCGCTCGCCGCCGAGCTCGACGCCAACAAGGACGAGGCCATGGACGTCGACGAGAACGCCAAGCCTTCCGGCGAGAAAGTAAGCCTTGCTAGGACCATTGTCCTCTGGAGTTCTCGCCTTTCAAGTTTCAATAGCGATAACTAGGCGAAGCAAACTCTTGTTTGATCCATCGTGGTGGAATCTCGGTCGGCTGTGTCACCACGCGCGCGCGAATGTCCTGTTGTGACGTATGCGCACCTCGAGTTTACGTCGGTCTGCAATTGAATTAAAGTTTGCAAAAACTCTATGCTTTTCTGGAACACGATTGCATTGTTTTAGAAGACGCCTTCGTCAGTAGGCGGTGTTGGCGCTGGCGGCAGTCGACGTTACGTCTTTGACGAGTGCGCGGTGAAGGCGCCGCAGTGGGGCGTGGAGATCGCGAACGTGGTGCGCGGCCCGCCGAGTGGGGCGGCGGACGCGTTCGACTGGGACATGCTCGAGGCCTACTTCGAGTACATCTACTCCAAGAAGCTGGTCACGCAGCCCAACTTCCACCCCCTGCTCCTCAGCGAGCAGCCCAAGACCTGCAAGGCCGATAGGGAGAACTGACCGAGCTCGCATTCGAGAAGTTCCAGGTGCGAACTGGGCTGAGCACTGGCGGATCCAGGATTTTCTGACAGGAGGGGGCAGGGTCACAAAATTTTTCCCGCAAAAAAATTTTCTATTGGAGAGCCATATTTCGTACGTTTGGCGCAGCAGGCGTGTTTTTCGAACTTTGCAGCATTTGAAGCAAGCAGTTGCGCAGCAGGCGCACATTTTTGCATATGCATGATGTTATGCGAAACTTGTGACTTTTGGCGCCGCAGGCGCGAAACTTTTCAATGTCAACTGCTGCATCCCTCAATTTCAACGAATTTATCATTAATTGTCGTTCAAAATCATGCGCCGCAGGCGAAAATTTTGACTTTTCAACGTTCTTCAGAGCATTTTTAATCCAAAATTGGGCGAAATTGTCAGATTTGGTCAGTTTGCCTCCCTTACGCCCTTTTACGTGACTTGAATAGCAAGACCCTCCATATCGCCCTACCTTGGATGGGCGCCTGCCATAAAGCCGAACATTAGTTCGATTCGCCCTTTTGTTCCCTGCGCCTGCCCCCTTGCTCCCCTTTGAAGACAACGACAGGTGGGGGGGACGCCCCCCTGCCCCCGGCTTTGGATCCGCTAGTGGGGCTGAGTGGCGGGTCGACAGAGGTGTAGGTCCCCGCGGAAAATGGCCCACGCGGGAGACAGTAAAAAGCGCCCATTTTTAGAAGGCACGGGGGGGGGGGGTAATTTGAGAGTTCCCCGGAATGGATAGACTTGTTTTGCATTTAAACTTCACCATTGATGTTATTTGTTTTGCCTAGAATGCTGCTTACTGTGAAAGCCATTTTTTATTCGTAGCCAATAGGACAAAGGAACATCAAACTTTGCTTACAAAATTGTTGCTATCTTTACTAGGAAAATTGGCTTGGAGATTCGAAAAATAGCCGGCGGGGGGGTCATCCCGAAAGCCTTTCGAGATATGGTCCTCACAGGGGAGGGACATTTTACGCCCCCCCCCCCGAAGGGCCTCCCCCAAGGGTACGTACGTGCGGGTGAGCTCGACACCTACCTGACGCGGGCGGTCGCGAAGGGGCGTGCGCGACCCAGGTGCCGGCGTTCTACCTGTGCAAGAACGCCGTGCTGGCGGCTTTCGCGAACGGCAGGACGACAGCGCTGGTCGTCGACAGCGGCGCGACGCACACGACCGCCGTGCCCGTCTACGACGGCTACTGCCTACAGAATGCCGTCCAACAAACGGAGCTGGGTTCGTCGTCGTCCATACTGAAAATAAAAATTAAATCCCTCCACGTTCGAACTGCAGGCGGAGAATTGCTGAGTCGACAGTGCGAAGCGTTTCTCAAGGAGCTGGAAATCGACTTGGTGCCCAGCTACCTCATCGGTTCGTTATATGCCGCAGCAGCGACACTGGCGACTGTCGCCCAAGGGGATCTCTCTTTCAGAGTCGAAGAAGGAGACGTGCGATCCTCCGGCGGCGTCCATGCGGCGGACGGGGCGGCGCGTGGAGCGCGCCACGGCCAGCTTCCACTCGCGTGCGGTCGTCCAGCAGGTCGACGACCGCACGAGAGTGGAAGCTGGCCGTGGCGCGCTCCACGCGCGCCCCCGTCCGCCGCGTGAACACCGCCGGAGGATCGCACGTCTCCTTCTTCGACTCTGAAAGAGAGATCCCTTTGGGCGACAGTTGTGCGTGTCGCTGCTGCGGCATATAACGAACCGATGAGGTAGCTGGGCACCAAGTCGATTTCCAGCTCCTTGAGAAACGCTTCGCACTGTCGACTCAGCAATTCTCCGCCTGCAGTTCGAACGGGGAGGGATTTAATTTTTATTGTCAGTATGGACGACGACGAACCCAGCTCCGTTTCGTTGACGGCATTGGCAGGCAGTAGCCGTCGAAGACGGGCACGGCGGTCGTGTGCGTCGCGCCGCTGTCGACGACCAGCGCTGTCGTCCTGCCGTTCGCGAAAGCCGCCAGCACGGCGTTCTTGCACAGGTAGAACGCCGGCACCTGGGTCGCGCACGCCCCTTCGCGACCGCCCGCGTCAGGTAGGTGTCGAGCTCACACGCACGTACGTACCCATGGGGGAGGGACATAGGGGGGGGGGGGCGTAAAATGTCCCTCCCCTGTGAGGACCATATCTCGAAAGGCTTTCGGGATGACCCCCCCGCCGGCTATTTTTCGAATCTCCAAGCCAATTTTCCTAGTAAAGATAGCAACAATTTTGTAAGCGGAGTTTGATGTACCTTTGTCCTATTGGCTACGAATAAAAAATGGCTTTCACATTCCAAGCACATTCTAGGCAAAACAAATAACATCAATGGTGAAGTTTCGATGCAAACAATCTATCCATTCCGGAATTCTCGAATTACCCCCCCCCCCGTGCCTTCTAAAAATGGGCGCTTTTTACTGTCTCCCGTGGGCCATTTTCCGCGGGGACCTACACCTCTGTCGACCCGCCACCCCCCCCCACTAGCGCATCCAAAGCCGGGGGCAGGGGGGCGTGCCCCCACCTGTCGTTGTCTTCAAAGGGGAGCAAGGGGGCAGGCGCAGGGAACAAAAGGGCGAATCGAACTAATGTTCGGCTTTATGGCAGGCGCCCATCCAAGGTAGGGCAATATGGAGGGTCTTGCTATTCAAGTCACGTAAAGGGGCGTAAGGGAGGCAAGCTGACCAAATCTGACAGTTTCGCCCAATTTTGGATTAAAAATGCTCTGAAGAACGTTGAAAAGTCAAAATTTTCGCCTGCGGCGCATGATTTTGAACGACAATTAATGATAAATTCGTTGAAATTGAGGGATGCAGCAGTTGACATTGAAAAGTTTCGCGCCTGCGGCGCCAAAAGTCACAAGTTTTCGCATAACATCATGCATATGCAAAAATGTGCGCCTGCTGCGCAACTGCTTGCTTCAAATGCTGCAAAGTTCGAAAAACACGCCTGCTGCGCCAAACGTACGAAATATGGCTCTCCAATAGAATTTTTTTGCGGGAAAAATTTTGTGACCCTGCCCCCTCCTGTCAGAAAATCCTGGATCCGCCAGTGCTCAGCCCAGTTCGCACCTGGAACTTCTCGAATGCGAGCTCGGTCAGTTTCTCCCTATCGGCCTTGCAGGTCTTGGGCTGCTCGCTGAGGAGCAGGGGGTGGAAGTTGGGCTGCGTGACCAGCTTCTTGGAGTAGATGTACTCGAAGTAGGCCTCGAGCATGTCCCAGTCGAACGCGTCCGCCGCCCCACTCGGCGGGCCGCGCACCACGTTCGCGATCTCCACGCCCCACTGCGGCGCCTTCACCGCGCACTCGTCAAAGACGTAACGTCGACTGCCGCCAGCGCCAACACCGCCTACTGACGAAGGCGTCTTCTAAAACAATGCAATCGTGTTCCAGAAAAGCATAGAGTTTTTGCAAACTTTAATTCAATTGCAGACCGACGTAAACTCAAGGTGCGCATACGTCACAGCAGGACATTCGCGCGCGCGTGGTGACACAGCCGACCGAGATTCCACCACGATGGATCAAACAAGAGTTTGCTTCGCCTAGTTATCGCTATTGAAACTTGAAAGGCGAGAACTCCAGAGGACAATGGTCCTAGCAAGGCTTACTTTCTCGCCGGAAGGCTTGGCGTTCTCGTCGACGTCCATGGCCTCGTCCTTGTTGGCGTCGAGCTCGGCGGCGAGCGCGCTGCCCGACTGCACGCCGACGAAGCTGGAGAGGTCGAACTTGGGCAGCTCCTCGCCCGCGCAGCCCACGCGCACGCTCTGCCGGCCAGCGTCCACCACGATCGCCCCCACCTCGTCGCCTCCGTACAAACCGCCGCTCATCGCGTCGCTTCTTCCTCTTCCACTCCCTCCACCCAACCTTTGTTCGCCACGGACCACCCACCGTAATCGGCGCTAACCAAAACAGGCTAAGTATAAAGCAAGCAGGCTAGATAAAGAAAGCAGGCAAAATACAGTAAGAAACCATATAACTTGCCACTTGGCGAGACGGAGACAGAGGCTCCAGTGCTCCAGAGCGTACGGTTGTCAGCAATGTAGGCGATGGCACGAATCACAAACAGTCTCTGTTGTAGCTTTCGCTAACTCAACAAGGCTAACGTCAGATAAGCAACACGCATGGTACTTGCGTATCGTAGTCTAGTAACCAATTGAGGTCATCAAACGCAAAAAAAAAGGGCTGACGGAAAACTATACAGGCATTCAGGCGACAGGCACGTAAACCAGTGGCGTAGCCAAGGGAGGGGGTAGTGGCCAGTGGGGGTATACCCCTCCCCGAGCTGGTGTGAAGCCGAAAAAATGCAACAGGGTCCACATTGTTGCAAAAATGCCCGGGCGAAAGAAGAGAGTGAGAAAGCATTTTGGAAAGCTCCCAAGGTTAAAAATGCTCGAAAGTAGCTCAAAATAGGTTAAAATTGCTCGAAAGTGGCCCAAAATCGGTTAAAATTTCTCGAAAGTAGCCTAAAATGGGTTCAAAATGCTCGAAAGTAACCCAAAATAGGCTAAAATTGCTCAAAAGTAGCCCAAAATAGGCTCAAAATGCTAGAAAGTAACCGAAACTAGGTTAAAATGCTCGGAAGTAGCCCAAAATCTCAAAATTTTCGCCTGCGGCGCAATAGGGGGACCCTGCTAAAAAGTTGGAAATCTGTAACCCCTCCCGAAACCAAATCCTGGCTACGCCACTGCACGTAAAGTATACAGGCGAGTTGACTTTCGCGGCTTTTGTCTAGGTATTTCTCCTGAATTTTCTCCTTGGAATCGCTAGGCTCGCAGTCCAGCAGCTTCAGCCCACTATATTTTTCGGCACCAGCCTAAGCCTAAGCTTAAGCAAAAGCAACCTAAGCCTAAGCGAAGCCTAAGCAAACGTCTAAGCCTGAGCGAATCCTAAGTCTAAGCAATAGCCTAACCAAACCAAGCTTAGAAAAAGCCACAAAAGTCAACTTGACTGCATGCTTTACCTGCCTGCATGTTTGCGTAGTTTACCGTATTCCCAAAAAAAACCATCCCTTTGCGAGAATTCACTACAATGGACATCTGGAAAATTGAGAAATTGCTGCAGGAGAAACGAGACAGTGCAAATGCAACATTCAAGCAGCTTGCTGAAAAAATCTCGGTTCGTTTGTGATTGTCACCTTTGTCAAGTTTGTGTCTGTTTTGTTTACGTGTGCGTGCTTCGTCAAACCTTATAATAAACGAAATTCACTCATGACTTTTCTTATTCGCTTTGCGTGCCGGTTTCCTTCGATCCACTCACTCCCACGTCCCACCTTGGGTGAGGTTATTTGACGGAACGGAACGGAACGGAATGGGCGTGGCCAACGGCGCGTTATCTAAAAGGTAGCGGGGCCTGGTCGCGCCCATTCCGTTCCGTTCCGTCTCCTTTTACTACGTAATTGGATAAGCGTGTCGGCGCGTTATGAAAGTGCGTAGGCCAACGTAAACAGTTTTTTGTCTTTCAGGTCCACGCAAAAACAATCGTGATGGGCGCGCGACGAAACGAACAGCGAACAATTCGAGCAATCGGATTCGCAAATCACTTAAGGGCAATGGTGACAACACCACGATCGGAACAGGATGTCTGGACAGAAGAAACAACCGAAAATTCGCGTTGCTACATACCGGATCACGATCAGTACAATGATCCAACTGCAGGCGAGCCCACCAGTGCGATAAATGTAGGGCAGCCATTCTTCGCTCTCGGCCAGCAGTGGGATCGCCTTGAAAAGTGCTAGGTGATGCTCAGCTTGTGCAGTTGCTTTGTTCGAACTGCTGATAAACTCGTGCAGTTCCGTGTCAAACGTGCGGATTTTCTTGAGGTCGTCTGCCTTGTGCCGAATGTACATCGCTTCTGTTGTACCCAGGGAGATGTTGAAATAGTTCTGTACGGTGATTTGGGCGCGACCATATAGAGTTGTGTTTCCAAACACGGCGGTTTCTCCATGGTCCAGGTGTAGAGAAAAGATTGGGGCTGGGACGCGTCTAGTTTCGCTGTTGGCTTTAGGGCCGAAAGCGGTCCTAGGCGTATATCGGTAGGTCGGCAGCGTTGTGGCCACGATGTAGGAGTTCATAACGTCTACATTGTATATAGCGCACAAAGCCGTCATGGACAACTTCCGTTTCCCATCTGCAGCCCTTCTGTCCAACTGGAAGAGCGCACAGAACGTCGCGTGGAGTCTCGCCTGGTGGTCTAGGCGAACAAGCTCGGATGGCTGCATGTCGTGGCCAGCAGTGACTTGGGTTGAAATGCTGAGCTTGGGAGAGCGACGTTGCAGTTGGCTTGAAGGCGATTTCATGTGGTATCAGTGCTCTGCTGAACGTGCTCATCTCTGTGTCGAACGCCCCGATGTGGTAGATAGAGCCGCTCAGTAGAACGTCTTGGTGTTCAATAGGCGGGAAGCAGAAATAGGAGAGAGCCGAATGTTGCTCTGGGTTGATGTCAATGACTGACACAACGCCCAGCTGGTAGAAGAGCTGCGGGTAGCGGCTCACGAGGGGAGGTGATGGTGACGCTCAGGCAGCAGGGTACGCAGCATTGTCTTTACAGCATCAGGTGTGACGAATCCTGGTGTCAGTTTGCTGTCGAATACAGCGGTGCGCAGACCATCCTGTAATGTCGCTGATGATGTTCTGCGCCTGAATAATTGTGTCTTAAGGCTTATACAGCCCAGAGCACGATCAGCGCACACTGACTCCATATTTTGTAGCGTGCTGTGGTGTGGTTGGTGTGCACACTTACAAGTGGGGTGGTGAGAACTCCACAAACACCTGCTCTTTCGACAACTTCATGACTGGAATCGCGCGGCACGCAGCGCGCTACCCGGTATGCGCATACTTGTATCAATGTTGCATGCTTATGCAGATTGTTACAGAAGTTTCTCAACTGGCTCTCACAAAATCCAGGCGACTTCGTCATCCACCATAGTGTCAGCCTGCTCAACAAGGGGAACGTTGAGTTGGCAAAGAAGGTGTTGGTCGAGTCGATGTGGTCACAGCCACACGTCAAAGCCGCCCTTCAAAACAACACCGCCGATCGCGGTTAACTTCGCTGCACACACACACACAAGACAGACAAACAGGCTTTACGTGCACATTCTAGCGAAGCGCGATTTTTTGCCGAAGAGGACGAGATGATCAACGAGTACCTGGGATACGCATTCCGCTGCATTCGCTCGTCCATTTGCAGCGAAGAATCCTGCCCCAATCGCTCAAAACATCGCACGTCCAACGGTTCTCATTCAACGTGTAAGCTCTTTAAAAGTGTTCCATTGTACACCGTGATGTGACCCAATAGCATTGCAGACAGTCAGCAGACAGCGTGGAAGACGCAATCCGAAACGAGGTGACCGGATTTCCCTCGCCATGCGGTGAGAAAGTACACGACCACCGCGCCCAAGGTGTCATCGAAGTGGAACTATGACGACTGCAATGGGTAAGCAATGGCGTTCTCAGCAGAGTTTCGGCAAGAATAATTATTTGGTATTCAGCGTGCGCGTGCAAATCTGCGACGAAATTCGAACTCCCCAGACGCAGTTTGCAGCCAAGTACCCCTGGATCCTGCCGATCAATATCCGAGGCAGTGACCCATCAGTCCGTGCAGCACTCCCAGCTCAACTGCTGGTCATGGGACGCACGCTTCGGCTTCAAAATGTGTCCCTGTTCAGCCAAGGTACACACACACTTGTCCTGAATTTGTTTTAAATGAATGGAACGATTCAATGCAGGCCACTACACGTCCATCCAACGAATTGGGCGTCACGACTACTACTACGATGGCATGGGCGGCTCGTCAAGCCGGATCGCCAGACTGCAGCCAAGCGACGTGGCAGAGAAACGGGCCCATGTCGCCGTTTGCCTTCTCGTCGCGTCTAAATAAGTAATTCGATGTTTTATGTGATATGTTGTTGCGTTTTTCAACGACGATGTACGCAAGTAATCCCAATGCTCGCATACTTCGCCGTCGCCGTTCATTTCGTTGCGCGCCCATCACAAATCGTGACTCACGATCGTTTTTGCGTGGACCTGAAAGACAAAAAACTGTTTACGTTGGCCTACGCACTTTCATAACGCGCCGACACGCTTATCCAATTACGTAGGTAAAAGGAGACGGAACGGGAACTGGATTGGAGCGCGAGCCAGGCCCCGCTACCTTTTAGATAACGCTCCGTTGGCCACGCCCATTCGGTTCCGTTCCGTTCCGTCAAATAACCTCACCCCCCACCTTTCCTACCACACCGAACCACTGACTCACCCTGCCGTGGATCTGTTGCAGGAGGAGACAGGCGCAGACGTGAGCTGGCACCAAGTGCGACGTCGCGTCCGAGGCGCGCGCACCACTGCGGGGATCAGCAGCAGGCTCGGGCTCGATGAGGCGGCAGGAGTACATGGAGGTGTTGGCCAGGGACGAGGACGACGACGAGCGGAGCGGCGTGGGCGCGAGCAGCGCGGACGAGCTGGTCTCCGACGCCGTGACGACGCTCTTGACGCTGCTCTCGTCCAAGCGACCCATGATCCCGCGCGCGGCGCACCAGCTCGCGGCCCCCGCCATCGAGGCCTGGGCCGTGGCGGTCGACGACCCACGGCAGGCGCCCTCCAAATCCACCGAGTCGGTCGACTACTGGGCGCAGTTCGTCAAGTTGACGACGACGAATAACCAGTCGGCGGCGGCCGGAATCGAATGCGAAGACGACTCCGACTCGCTTCCCCCAGGGCTTGCGCTCCCGCGTCGGCCGTCTGCGAAGCCGAGAATGGAGGAAGAGGAGGACGAGCAGGACTTCGGCGATGGCCGTTCGACATCGACATCCCCCGCTTTCCGCGTCCACTGGACCGCCGTACGGCCGAGCAACTCTGTCGTCTCTCGCGACCGTTGTCGACGCGTCCACCAGCAGAAGTCGTCGAAAGCGCGTGAGAGCGCCGAGTTCCACTACGTGTTGTCTCGGCGCCTGACGCACACGTCGATCTTCGTGTCGGACGGCACGGGTTACGGCCGATTCTTCCGCAAGACGAGGGGTGGGCGCCGACGGCACCGCGTAAATACCGCTGCTCCTCCTGCGACTCGCTGAACCGCGTCGAGCGCACCGGCCTGACCGCAACCGCTGTTGTCCGCGACTGCGTCCGCCTCGAGCTGGGCAAGTCCGCCCACCACCCCGCCTGCCGGCCGCTCTCGAACGCCGCCAAGGAGGCGAAGGAGCGCGTCCGCGAGGCGAAGCGCGTCTCGGCGCAAGAGGAACGTAATGGGCAAGTGCTGCTCGCCGACGCGCCAGCGCCGTCTACCGACCCCCAACACCCGGCTGACGAGCCGTCTCGTCTCCAGGGCGCCGACGCCGAAGCGCCTCGGCGCCGCGTCGCACTCCGGACCGGCGGACGCGCTGTCAAGTCGCTGCCCCCCGAGCAAGCAGCCTCTCCTCTCCTCACCCACTACCAGCGATTTGAAGCCCCGACGTCGTCGAAGTCATCGTTGTACAGTCAAGATTGTTTGTTCGTCGCCCAGTAATCCACCTTCTCCTTCCACCTTCTCGTCCGTTTGCAGCGTTGATTGCGAAATCGCAACAAACGGGAGATTTGACCCTCAGTCAGTCATACCTGTAACCGGGTCTAGAAGACAGGTTGAACAACTGCAGTAAAATTCTGGGGGGGGGGGGGGGCGATTTGGAGAGGTAAACTTTCCTGCGGTAGAAACCGCTCCCCCAGTAACATGTATGGTGGGTGTGGGGAGTCAAGCATAGAGCTGTTTTTGCGTTTCTGTTTCTGGAACGCAACTTCCGCGAAGACGCGAGAGGTGGCCCTACTACAGTTGTGCGCGCATGAGCGCTCTAAAGAAGCCACGAATAAACGCCAAGAAATCGTACATTGTTTGTTGGCTCTCGCAGTTTCTACAGGCAACTCTGCGATTACAATTGTAAAGGCGCGGTAAACGGTGAGCGCTTGACGCGTATTGAATCGACTCTTCAAATGTAGGCATGTATCTCTTCTTACCATGTTCGGAAGTTTTGTGACGTGGAATTCTTCCGAAGCTAGCAGTCGTCGCCTGCAGCAATAGAATCGTCAGCTGTGCTCTTGTCGCGTTCATGAAACGCAAGTGGCGCGCCGCTCACCGGACCGGACGACCAACTCGTCGATGCCGATGTCGCCCATGTACGTCGGTCCCTGCTCCGCCTCGAACAACAGCTGAACGCGGGGCGCTAGGCTGGCCCACTCGTTGATAGGGGCTCTGAGAACGGACTGTGAACTCGACGCCTGGCGGCACGACTGACGGCGGGTAACTTGGCCTTCTTCCAGGAAGGCGTGGCGAAGCCGTCGCCTCCGGTCCGCTCGAAGGCGACCGCGCTTCTGCGGCCGAAGCCGACGAGGACGCGCAGCGTGCCCATCTGCTTGGGGTCCTGGGCGTACATGCTGTAGGGAAAGGAGACGCAGACCGCGCCACCAGGCAGGCGTATGGGTGGAGAGCGCAGACGTGCTTGGTCGCCGGGCAGTCGGGGATACGACGCCTCCATGTAGACGTACTTGCCTGTCGCGTGCGTGTGCACCCCGTTGCCCAAGAGAGACTGGCCCAAGAGAAAGAGGGAGGCGCACGCACCGCTCCCGGTCAGGCTCTCCTGTGCGGGCGGGCGTTCACGGAGGGCGTGGTCCCTGAGATGCGGTAGAAGTCGAATTCGTCGTCGGGACCGCTGGAACTGCGGAGGGCTGCCGGCCAGGTCGACAGCGTAGTCCTGCGTCCAGCCGCACCAGTGCTCGTCGAGGCTGCACGAGTAGGACGTGAAGCCTTCGAGCGCCCTCTTGGCGAATTTAGGTACATTGACCATGATGAACAACGAATTCGGTTGACTCACCGTCCACTGGAGGTGGAGGTTTGAACGGCACTGAAAGCTTCGAACGGCACTCAAGGCAAAAAATGCACCAATTGCACACGGCAGACAACACCACCTTCGTCGGGACATCCAAAGTAGCGATTGAGCTGGAGTGCGTCTATAGGCGAGAAGCGTCGGTGTTGTCCGATCTGGTAGTTGGGCTGCTTGGGCACTATCGTGAGTAGGCCGGGCTGCTCGGCGAGCGCTCCGGCGGGGTAGTGCATCTGCGAGTCGTAGTCGTAGGCGGTGTTCAGCGTCGTCACCACGTCCACGCTGTTCTTGTCAAAGTTGTGCTCGTACTCCTTGAAGAGCGATGCGCGCACATCATCGCACTTTCCCCATGTGGAGGGCGGGGGGGGGGACGCTGGGTGGTCACCTTTGATGATGTTGCTGAAGTTGACGGTGATGAAGTCGTCCCTGTCGGGCCTGCTCTGCTCGTGATAGAAGCCTACGACAACGACAACTACCATCGCGGCCGTCACAGCGGCTAGCGACAACGCGCAGTTGCGGACACGAACCGATGGCGTGCATGAACGCATGCTGCATCGTCCGTTGTAGAATGCAGCCGGGACTCCGTAGGGACAGCACCTGTCCTTAGGCGCCGTTCAATACGGTTCCTGATGTACGAGTAACATCTG
>JASAMY010003080.1:0-19857 GCA_030248085.1 Paralinhomoeus sp. GSCO2_6 | reverse complement strand
TATTGCTATCAGGGGGGGGGGGGGGTTCTAATTGAGAAGTTGACGCAACACCCTGCTCGCCTCCAGAAGTCCGGGCCAATGCCCCGAGGCTATTGAAGTAGAGAGGGGACTCTCCACTTCAAGCAAGTCAAACGTAAACACCCACCCTGCTCGCCTCCAGAAGTCCCGGGCCGATGCCCCAGGCTACTGAAGTAGACAGGGGCTTCTAATTCAGAGTTGAAAAAGCGACACCCCGGCCGAGCCCGCCGATGCCCGCATGAGATCAAGTGTCACGTCTGCGGTCGTATAGCAGGTAGGCTTCCTGGCTGTCGAAGGCGGCCCAGTCGGCGTCGGCGCCAAGCTGCACGACTCTGCTGTCGTTGAACCGCGTCAGCAGCCCAGCTCGTCGACCAAGCAGTCCGCCGTGTAGTGGCCGTTGTCGACGCTCGCCCCCCAGTGGTACTACACAACAAACCAGCAGCTGTGGGTGAATGACACTCAACGTGAAAATGAGCGCGTACTCACGCACGACGTTCTCAGTCGGTACTTGGTGGGCAGCGGCCCTTGCTGCGCGACAGCGGCGTTGACGAAGGGCGCGACGTCCAACTGTTTGGGCACGTCCACCGAATGCTGAGCTTGTTCAAGTTCGCGTTGAACCTTCAATTCAGTCTCAAAGCAACACGTCTGATTGGCATACAGGGAATCGTTCAATGACACCGTTTGAGGTGGATGGTCAGGCACAGCGGCGGCACTCCCAGGCTCAGCTGGCTGGTGCGGCGGTCGCTGGCGGTGCAGCTGGGGCAGGTGTCGTCAGTGCGCGCCTCAGAGTCGAAGTAGACGTTCAAGCACTCCTGAGAACGGAAGATCTCACACGGCATAACACGCGTTGTTGTTGGCATACCTGCAGTGATGACGGCTGGGATGGGAGCCCCAAGGACAGGTCTGTGATACTATCCATGTTGAAGAGCTCGACGCCACACGCCTCGCAACGAATTCACGTGCACAGGACGCCCTATGGAAAGGTCAATTAGCGTTTGTTCGTGACACATCCACGTGGGTAAATAAAAATGTATACTTTGAAGACGTCGCCGACCGCTGAGCACTTGGAGCTGGAGGCGAGTCGGCTGATGAACACGTCGTCGTTGGTGCCGAGCACGCTGGCCACGCGCAGTCGCTGCACCGTCGCCTGCGCCGAGGCCGTCAGCCACTCGCCCGTCGCGGCCGCCAACTCGGAGTCGACGCGCTCGACGAGCCGGTTAGAGTCTCTGGGCGTTGTGCTGCCGGCTTCTGTCAGCAAAGCCCGACGATGCTGCCTTAAGGGAGCAGCTCTGAAGAGGAAACGCATAAAAAAGACGCCATGAGAAAGCGGCCGACACGCTAGAGGCTGACCAGAAGCTCTGTCAGGTCGGCTGGGGTCTTGCGCCTCAGCGACTGCAGAATCGAGGCGAGGCTGGCCAGCAGCTTTGTCAGAGGCGCCGCCTCGTACACGCGCTGCAGTAGCAGAAGAGGCTCGGCGGCCAAGCATTGGAGCAGCGCGCTCAGATTTTCTTGTAGGATCTCGCGCACATCGTCCCGACCCCAAACGTCCATCTCGATCTTGCGCTTCATCGTTTTCCTTGTTGCCGCGACTTTGACGCGATGCAGTTGAATTTGAATACAGAAAAGCACGCTATGAGGCGAAGGATACGGTAATCCCACTGTGTCCCACAATGTCCCACTAGGAGTTGAAACTCGACAACATGCGGTTGCATCAGCTCATGAAGATAAGGAGAAACGAAAGTTCAGCGTGCCAGTGTGCCGACCCTAAACCTAAGCCTAGCCTAAGCCTTGGTATAAGCCTAAGCTTGGGCCTAAGGCTAAGCCTAAGCAAAAGCCTAAGCTTAAGCCTAGGCCTAAGCAAGGCCTAAAACAAGCAAAATCTCCTGTTTTCTGCAGCAGTAGTGTTAGCAAACTAAGAAAGGCCTCAGCCTAAGCATGCTAAGCATGCTATGCATAGCAGCCTAAGCCTAAGCAGTACATAGGCCTAAGCTAATGCGACGCATAAAAGCCTACGCCTAAGCAAGGCCTAATCCTAAGGCGTAACCCTATAAAAATTAGTCGGCACACTGCGTCTCTGGCCCACTGAACTTAGGTTTTCCACAGCAAAGGGCAGTTTTTAAATTCCAAAATGAGTGATTTTGAATTGTATAGAGGTTCAGCTTCATTTGTGGTGCTCTCTAAACGGCTACACTTGTTGATTTTTGCCTACAGAATTTCTTGGAGGTATATTAGCAACAAAAGCTTTGGTATTTATCAGAAAAACCTTTCTATTCGCCTTATCTGTGACAAAAATGCATTCTTGAAAAGACAACAACGCACTGACTTTCAAAGGTGACAGGTACATTACACTTATTTTCTTTGTCTAATATGCAAATTTCAGCTCTCTGTACATTTCACCATGGCTATTCCACAGATTTTGTTGTGTCTATGGAAATGCGGAATATTTTACGTGCTCTATAAATGTGGTCACTGACTGTCAAACTCTTTTACAAAGAGCAGTCAGATTGCAACCACTGCAAACAGTTGGATTGGCCACCAATCATTGCTATGCTACACCGGAATTACTGTTCAATTTGTATGCAAATTTCGACTTTTCCAATTCTGCAAACCAGTTGACGTCACAATATTATGCGCTCTCGAAGCTGACTTGTGGCGTAAGTGCGTTTTCGTATACCACAAATCCTCAAATAGTGTCCCGGGCATGACATAATTCAGGGTTGCACAATTTAAAAAAAAAGTTTTTTTTTAAAAAAAAAAATTTTTTTTTAAAAAAAAAATTAGATTTTTTTTTTAAATTAAAAAAAAAAAAAAAAAATTTCTCTGTTTTTGGGTAAAATTTAGCTTTTGAGTGGCAAAAAGGCGTTTAAATGGTGTTTAGATGGTACAATTAGGTGTTATTCATGCATAAACTTGCTTATTAGCACCAAAACTAAGCTCTTTTTGGGGTTCCCAACTGGTTCCCAACATAGTGCGATACCTTACACGACCATTTAGAGGCAGCGGCTTTGTCACCATTTGACTAGAACGATGCTAAATATGCTTCTAAAGGCTTTAGGGAAGCACTAGTACTTGTGTTTGACACTCTAATAGGCTAAAAGTATCTTATAGTACAGGTATTTGGCACCAATGATGGCTCCTAAGTCAATTTAAAAAAAAAAAAATTTTTTTTTTTTTAAAAAAAATATTTTTTTTTAATTTAAAAAAAAAACTTGAAATTTTTTTTTTTTTTTATGCAACCCTGACCTAATTTCATCTTTGCCTTGTCTTATTATGGCTGGCTTTCATAGGTGGGCACAGCCCGTGCTGGACCGTGCATGCACGGGCTAAAATTGAGAGGGATTTCGCATATCGCATGGGGTTGAGGGAGGGATTTCGCAGCGCGAAGCGCTTCGGGTTTAGTTGGTGAGGGATTTCGCAGTGCGAAGCGCTGTGCGTCGCGTCTGGGAGGAGGAATTCGCAGTGCGAAGCGTCAAGCCGCTTTGGGTGGAGATAGGTATCGCTGCTCAAAGCACTGCAGGTTAGAAGCAAGTGTGGGATTGTGCAGCTCACTTTACAGTTCATTTTTTGGTTTGGGACTGACAGATTTCGCAGCTCGATTTGAGTGCAGGGACTGAACTGCTGCTGGTGGAATTCACAGAGGTCGCATTTTTAGTGTGCATACGTGTAACTTGGCAGTGTAGACACAGGTCACCCACCTCCAGCTTCAGGCAATCCTGCACGAGAAGTGGGACCAGCCCCCCCCCAGCTTTGGTTCAACTTGCGCTGACTGCAGCCATGCTAAATGCGCTCTCCATGACCTGGGAGGCGTTTTTCAGGCCTCTGAGGAGTATTTATAGTCCGATGATCAAAATTTTCGCCTGCGGCGCTGTATTCTATGCGCCTACAGACCATTTTTGGAGTCTCTCAAGCGCGTTTTTGGCCAAAAATTCAACAAATTTGCTTTTGGCGTTGTGGTTTTCAGCATACACGAAGCACTGTCTAGGTCATTATTGAGCCTGGAAAACGAGAAATTGTATCGAAAATGCAGCAAGCGGTGCAGGTTTAGATCAACACTAGGTAATTTGTGGCCCATTTTGCACGCACAATTGCCTCGGGTAGAAAGTCACGAAATACATCAGATGCCGTAATTTCATTTTTGTTAGATTTAAACACAATACCATCATTTTATGAGCATATTGGAATCAGGGTGTACGCGTCAGCATACAACCCTAATATGTGAGCACTTGCGCGCGCGAGAATACGGAGTTTCGATCGCCTATAATTTTTGATATCTATGTCTGATGATGCGGTTGGCAGTTTCTAACATCTACCCATTACGTACTGTTCATTTTCTTGTAATGATGCACGTCTATCTTTGAAAAACCCACTGTTGACACTTGGCATAGTCAGCAGCTCATTGCAACTTGTTAGCCATGCTGCAACCCAAATGTGTAATGTCCAAAAAATATGTAGTGCATCATGTAAAAGGTGTTAGTGGGAAAAGGTAAAATTGTGGAAGAGGGTGCGGAGGGGGGATTTCGCAGCACCATCAGTACTGCACGGGCTGGCCTTTGGACCGTGCCCACCTATGCTGGCTTTCTCTATACGCGTACACATACCTGTAACTGGGGGGTTGCGGGTTACCCTCCCTCACCAATACTTTAACACCCACCCACCCCCATTCTCCGCCCCCCCCCCCCAGAATTTTCCCAAGGTATTTTCACTCTGTCTAAGATGATAAAAGTGAGTAAATGTTGCTGTTTTCAGTGCTATATGACCATAAAACAGCTAAATAACACTGTTTAGTTATACCCATTTTTAACCAAGAAGCACAAGTATAACTCAAAGAATGGTCAGCTACCCCCACCCCCACTTTTTGCTTCAGTCACCCCCCCCCCAGAATTCGGCCATTTACCTCCCTCCCAGCCCCCACTCTTCCAGACCTGGTTACACGTATGCGCATATATGCATCTGATGCGTGTGCCAAAGACACAGAGATGAGGGATGCGTTATTTAATATTCTTTTTCAAGTTTTGCGTTTAGTTGGAGCCGTACGGCAATCAAATAGACGAAGCATCAGTGGTGAAAGTCGCCCAAATTCGGAGCGATTTTGTCAAGAATACGGATGAAAATCCTGAGAACACGGTGGAAGATTCTCAGAGGGAAATTGCCGAGTATTTTGCCCAAGAGCGGTAGGATATGACAACGCCAATTATCTCAATAATGTCACATTTCCATCCTTTAGATTGCTTTATGAAGGCGACGTGTTTTGCACTGCCTCTGGGCGCAGCTTTAAGGTGATTTATGAATGATTAAATGGCCTACTGTATATGTACTGGATTTTTTTATAGCTCTTTGTTTGGCACGTTTACATTTGCGTTTTGTTTAACTTAGTAATACAGGCAATGTACTGAAAATTGCGTCATTTAGGTGGCTTACATAACGTCTTTGCATGGTGACGGCAGCCTCTTACAGCCGATGCTTGTCAAGAAGGGCCGCTGCACGCTTTTTCAGGTTTGCAGTGTTTTAGATTTAATTATAAAACATAGTGTATTCTGCTCACTTGACCCTGTTGCTATTCTGCTGGCATGCTTTGCATTGTGTACGATCTCTACGCATAGTTGTTGTCGATACTCTTTGTGCCTAAAAATTTTTACCCATGTACGTGGCGCGATTCAATTCCCCCCCCCCCCACAGCAACTATCTCAGGACTCTGGGCCATATAAGTTAATCCCCCCCCCCTTAATTGTGCCACCATACCCAGGACAAATTGTTTCAATTGCATGTGTAGTGCTTGTGATTTGTGTTCGTGGTGGGTCTTCGAGTGAAATGTTTGTTATCATTGTTTGTCGAATCTCTTTGTTAATAAATGTATAAATGAAACATCTACTTTACTTTTTTAGGTCACTTCTGTGAACAGCGTCTCGCCTCAATTAGAGTTGGCCAATGTGTCTAGAGTTTGGCTGAACTGCGAACCGTTTTGTGGTCTCGTTGAAACTATTACCAATGGCTTTCTCAGGTTGAAAGACTCAGTGACTTTTGAGTAAGGCTACCTTGTTGACGTTGTGAGGTTGCACGCACGCACGCACTGGCACGCACGCACAGTTTATGCAATATTCAGTTCTAAGGGTTGGAGGCCACATAATGAATAACCCGGCAAACGACAAGCTATGACCGAAATTAACTGTAGGTAGACAACACTCTAAGGTTTGTGACAATTGGCCCCGGAGAACCGTTTAAACCCGCGAGTACACTCGATCACTAAGCCATATTGAGGTCATTTCGTTTTGCTGTGTAAGGAAGATGCTTGAACTCGAGCAAACACTCAAATCGGAGTAAAAGATAAGTACAGACACAGGCATCGAAAGGATATGGGAAAGCATGGTTCCAAAAAGACTCACAAGTAGCAGAGAGAGCAACCACACGCTAGAGCACCAGACAAGAATGGACAGTGGAACCAGCAAACTCAAACGAGTGCCACACACTGTTCAAAACGGATTCTCACGGGGCCAATTGTCGACAAAACCTTAGAGTGTTGTCTACCTACAGTTAAAATTTCAGTTCAATAGCTTGTCGTTTGCCAGAGTTATTCAAAATTAAAATGTGGCACTCCAAAAAAAAACCCTGTAGTTCTGCAGTGCTGTTGATTGGGGTCAACGGTTGTGGTAAACACCTTATATGCAAATCCGTTTCATTCCACTTAAACGTGAATTTTTACGAATTTGACTGCCTCCTGCAATGGTCGGACAATGTTGGCTCCTTTGAGAAAAAGCTGGAAATTTTCTTTGAAAACGGTTGCTTAGTTATTTGTATTAAAATAAATTTTTATGCGTGAATATAGAGGAGATTTTCAGCAAAACGCTGCTCGCCCTGTGTGGCCTACATTAGCAACTTTGAGTACTTTGGCAGGACGGGTCATAACGATGAATGCGGTATGGCTCTTGACGTGTTTATTTTTATTTCGAATAATTGCTTTAATCGACGGTTTTACTTGTTTTCGGTGTTACTCTTTGAATTCATATTTTGTTTTTGTGTAGCATTTATTTATGTTCCTGTTGGCGAATTTCCGTGCCTTTTGCGTTATTATTCTTATATTTTATTTAATTTCTGTTTTACTTATTGCTGTTAAACAAATAATGGAGCCATTGTTTTCAGATTCGCGTTTGATAGGCTCATTGGAAAGAAAAATGTGCGAATTGAATTCTTTGAATATTTCCAAAAATTCGGGCGTTTTTGCCGTTTGTTCGATGGGGAGCGCTGACGCCGCCGCCGCACTGCCGCCTCAATTGGCGGCCAAATTTTTAAGCGAATTTTATATTGAGGTGGGTATATTTATTTTGTCTCTGACTTCGACAGATTCTAACCAGATTGACTTCTTTCCAGTAGGGGGTGGGGGCAATTGCTAACTTTTGATAACTTTGGCGCTAACTTAGTGTAGTGGATTAGTTTTTTTGCATGGTGCTTCCACACGAAAGACCCTAAAACTGCAGTCACACAGCGCCTATCTATGTATGCCATGGAACTGCACTGAAGATTTTTTGAAGTTAAAAAGTATCTACATAATACTTTATAGATAGCGATATTTTTCGGACATCACGCGAATGCGGTTACCCTTGATATGTGCGCATCGTAAAATGCAGTTTATTTAAAATTCAACTACCTGCATTGAAGAACAAATCAAGCATTCAAATTCTAAAATTAAACACCTTGTCTAGCCGCCTCGCTTCGAAGAACGGATTGCGCTTCTGAGAGCCTTGGAGCCGAAAACCTTCTCAACTGACACCGCACTTGTGGAGGAGATTGCCAGGCTAACGGCGGTAAAGTGTTTTTGTTGTTGTTGTTCAATATGTCGTACATACTGTACATGCGTACCTGTATCTTGGGTGGGGCTACAGAAGTTCCCTAATGCAACCGCCCCCCCCCCCTCGGGCTTCCACCCCCACCCCTTCTCCACGCCCCACTTCCAAATTTGTTTTCAACGTGTCTACAACCATATATGTAACTGGGGGTTTGGGGGGAGGGGGTGCCACCCCCAGGTCGAATGTTACCCCTCCCCAGCCGTCCCCCCAGAATTTTTCGAAAGTTTTCCAACTTGTCTACAACTACAGAAAGTAGTGTATTTTTCTTCTTTTTTTAGTGGTTTTTCACCCTAAAACAGTTATATAACGCTATTTATAGCCTATTTTTGCCCATTTTTCCCCAAAACGTGCCTATTTAGACACTATTTAGGTACACTTTTTTACCCTCTGACACCCCCCCCCCCCTCCCTCTTCAAATCTGCGTGCCCCCCACGCCCCCCCCCCCAAAAAATGGTCTCCGACCCTCCCCCCACTTCAAAAACCCGGTTACATGTATGTCTACAAGTACAACGATAAAAAATGCTAGTACTTTCAGTGTTTTATGACGATAAGAGAGCTAAATAACGCTTTTTGACAAAAAATACCTATTTTGACGCTACTTTTGTGAAAAAAAGTTCCCATTCTGAACATCTACCCCCACCCAGCCAGACCCGGTTACAGGTTTGCTGTATTTTTGTTCATTTCATTTAGGGCTATGTTCTGGCCGACTTTGACAATTTGCTGCGGTCGGCGGCCCGACTGCGACCCAGGCAGGTTCAGAATTATTTGAGGGAATAACAATCAATTGGAACTGCAGATGTGCTTAAACATGTTTCTCTATGGGTATGTATCGTTTGCATATGTTGTGTAAAACATTGTCTTCTGTCTGCGAAGCCGCAAATGCTGTACGCTTTGTGCGCTAAATTAGATTTGTTTAGTTCGCGTATAATACTATTTTACTCTAAAAATTAAACATTTTTGAGTCTTTAGAAAATTCAATTTTTGTTTAGCGACATTCGTCTGGCGAAAGATACTCTCCTGAAAGCCCTGGACGAGCAACAGAAGTGGTTCGCGGATAGTTTGGGCGCCCCTAAAGTATGTTTCGATTCTTCGTGTTTTTTGTTTCATTTTTGTACATATTAAAACTAATAAAACCGCTGAGGTTGTAAAAGTCAACTGGGAGGACGTAGGCGGCCTGGAAGAAGCGAAACGCGCCATTTTGGACACCGTCCAATTGTCCAGGAACAGCGCTGGTGAGAAACTTGAAATTAAAAGAATCAAAAATTAATTTAATTTAATTTCCAGGGCTGATGTCGGGTAGCGGTTTGAAACGATCCGGCGTCTTGCTGTACGGACCGCCCGGTTGCGGCAAGACGCTGCTCGCAAAAGGTACACACTGGGCGCGCACACACCGGCACGCACGCCGGTGCGCGGCGCGCGCGCGCGCACGCACGCACGCACGCACGCACGCGCGCGCGTACATGGGCACTGCGAACTGGCTGTTATCACGTGTTCAGCGGTGGCGACGGAGTGCGCGCTGACCTTCCTCAGCGTCAAGGGCCCCGAGCTCCTCAGCATGTACGTCGGACAGAGCGAGCGCAACGTACGACAAGGTGTTTTTATGGCTATTTTTTACTATTTTATCCAGAGTCGTTTCATCAGGGTGTACGCGTCAGCGTACAACCCTAATATGCGGGTTTTTGAAATTTCGATCGCCTATAACTTTTGATTGCCTGAACGGATTTCGACGCGTTATGGCGCCAATGAACCGCCTTCTTCTGGGGCATCGAATGCACCATAAAGCGTTTCCTTGCTTTACTGTAATGGGTCAATAGTTCCAAAAATGTTCCAATTTTGCGGCTTTTTTTTCATGTTCTCTGCCAGGTTTTTGGAGCGCCGCTCGCGAACGCCAGGGCCTATCGCGATGAAACTTGGTATGTGTAGCCGGCTAGTAATCGCAATTTTGCATGCCAAAGGATTTGTGTGTACTTCGTGCCAATCTCGAGATATTGCCGATTTTATCCGATTATCGATTGATTTTCTTGGAAATGGGTCACAAATTTTGTGCCCTATAGGCGCTTTAACGGTACATCGCAGCGCTTCGCTATAAAGGAGAAAGTTGGTCGCCATGACATGACTTGTGTTACTTTCAACAATTGGACCAAATTGGACGCACCAAAATACCTCCCCCCATTATATCGATAACGGAAATTGGCGATATTTCGGTGTGGTTAGGTCGGATGGCCTAAACATCAATAATAAAGTTGATCGCCCTTCGATGTAGAACATTTCATTCCTTGAAGTCAACACGATTCGACGCACCAAAATATTTTCACTTCCGGGATAATCGATAAATATCGATATGGGTAGGTCGGATCACTTTGGCTAAAACACAAAAGTTGACCGCCTGCACGTGCAGATCATTTTGGTTCTATACACCGTTATGCTCCAACGAACCAATACGGCACTACAGATGTGCACGCACGCACGCACACCAACAAATGGGCTGCTTCGCAAGAAACTTGATGTGGGTAGGTCCAATCACTTTGGCAAAAACACAAAAGTTGACCGCCTAGTCATGGTGATCATTTCCATGCTGCTCTGACGCAGCAATATAGCACAACTGCATGTGCATGCACGCATGTATGTCTGCTAGGCTGTTGGTACTTTGCTTTACTTCAATTTTGCCTTGTTCGGTTCAGTCACAGGTGCATTGTGTGTGAACCTACGTCAGTGAATGTGTGTGTGCGTATGTGCGTGCGTGCGTGCTGCGTGCGTGCGTGCGTGCGTGCATGCGAGCATGCGGGCGTGCATTCGTGCGTGCGTGCATGCTTGCATGCATTGAATTACAGAAACTCCCTCATCTTTCGAAAAAACACTGTATTAAGGAAAAATTTGCAGGTGTCTGCAAAAAAAGGTGAATATGTGACGCTCGTGTGGTGAAGTCCAGTTTGAAAAGGAGCGGTATTAAGGCATGCCCCACTGATTTCTGGCCACTTCCACATTGTAGCTGATCAACTTCAGTTTGAACAAACCATGTATAAAATCTAAACCTCATGCAGCAACACATCACATATATTCATGAAAATTGTTTCGGTTTTCTTCAGTTCCAACCAGCTGTTTGAACGGTTGGAAAGCAGGTGGCAGGATCGTTGGATCCGCCACGTTAGTACACTAAGTCACATTGGTGAAACATTTTTGAGGCAGAGACAGTGCTTTCTATGGAAATCAATATGCAGCTTGCCCAGGGGTGGAGGCAGGGCGGTTGCAGGCCTGGGAATTGCATCCCGATCGATCGACATGTCCTTGTTGTTGTTGGATTAGGGGGCAACGCCGTCAATGGCTCATACATGTAGCGATGTCACCAAAAATAAAAACTTAATTAATTAAATAATTCAAAATAATATTTTAAGCACATTAAAAAACAAAAATTGTTAAAAAAATAATTCTGTCATGCAGAATTTTTTATTAAAAATTAAATAAATAATTATTCGGAATTTTTTAAAAGTTAAAAATTAAATAAATAATTCTCTGCAACACTTTTTAACAATTTTTTAATTACACGCTTAAAAAATTGATTTTTTAACAGACTTTTCAAGTAGTTCACGGCAAGTTTGTCTTTTCCCATTGATTATTGGTGTTAATTTTGTCTACCTCTACAACCATGTCATCATTGGCATTTTGTTGCCATCAAATTTATTGTCTTTCCTTTTAGTCCTGTCACACTCAGTGAAGGGTGTGTTTATTTGTAATCATTTCAGTAGGTTTTAAAATGGACTCATCCATTGCAAACATTGGAATGGAAGGAAGTGGTGTTTTTAGTACATGACATATGGCGCTGTACATTGAAATTAATCGGGTATAATGAAGTAATCTGTTGCTGGACAGTAAGTGTGAGTGAGTGTGTGAGTGTGCGCAACATTGTGCACATAAGTAGCCACAAAAACTCTCTATCACAAATCTTAAGTCCCCCATCTCACACTCAACCTCGTCTTACAGCTCAACCCACTTCATATGCAAATCTGCTTGCGCTTGAAGAAGGTGTACTGGGGTCATCCACCTTACAGTAGATGACCTCACAGGAGCCCCAAGGTGATGGGCATGGATTTGTTGCACTCTTGCATGCATGCATGCTACCACAGAAGTATGTACATGCATCCCAAATGCACACTTTAAAAATACCCAGTTAAAAAATTAGTTAATTAAATAATCTAAATAATTCTTGAGAATTCTTTAACTTTTAAAAATTAAGTAAATAATTATTTCGAATATTTTAATAATTAAAAATTAAATAAAAAATTATTTGGAATTTTTTAATAGTTAAAAATTAAAAAAATAATTCATCAGCAATTTTTGGTGACATCGCTACATACATGTAGCATACCTACCCATCTACATGACGCCTGAAGTGTCATCAGCCCCATAATTAACCAAAGACATTCTGAAGAACGACATCTGTAATCTGGCCAGCGACGGCACGAGAAAATCCAATGAGAGGGAAGTCCTCGATAGTGGATCCATCAAGAATCGAACCCACAGAACCGTGCGCGCAAGAGGCCGATTCTCTACCACTACGCCATACGCTACACGCTGCCGATCGATATAAATAGTGAATCGATAATTTTATTTCTCTGGTGGCGGGTTCTAACTCTCTCCCGTCCCGCCATGCTTAATTCAGCCCCCTCCCCTCCCCCCGCCCCTATTCCCACACACCACACCAGAATTTGTCTACAGTGCTTTCGACATGTCCAAAATGATAAAAAGTGAGTCGTTTGCGAAGGCACTTAAGTTATAAGTGTTATTTATGTGACCATAAATGTGCGCTCTATTGACCCTATGTTGATCATGACCGTTTTTGGCCAAATGTACCTATTCAGACGCTATTTTGGTGAAAAAGTTTTCATTCTAGACGTCAAGCGGCCAAGCCCCTTCCCACTCTTGGTATGGGGGGGGGGATTCCAATTGTGGTGAGTGTACTCATCTGGCGACCTGCAATTTTTCTCCATTCAGTGTTCGGGCGCGCCCGCCAGGCGTCGCCTTGCTGTCTGTTCTTCGACGAGCTCGACTCTCTCGCGCCCAACCGGGGCAGGACTGGAGACGCGGCCGGACTCATGGACAGGTAACAGTGCGTGCGTGCGTGCGTGCGTGTTGGTGCGCGCCGGTACGTGCGCTCGAGTCACACAGCCTCTTTGCTGTTGGTCGTTCTTCAGAAATCAGTTTTTCAATTAAATATTGGTCTCTTGCCCGCGCAGAGTGGTGTCTCAGCTGCTGGCCGAGCTGGACGGCGTCGTGACGGCGGCCGACGCGGCGGAATTGTTCGTCATCGGTGCGACCAATCGACCCGACCTCCTCGACCCCTCCCTTCTCAGGCCCGGCAGGTCAACGAGTGGATTATGCACTCCACTAGATGCACTGTACTGTACACGATACTGTTGTGTGCTGCGCTGTACACGGTACAGTCAATAACTCGGATAATGCCTAACCACAACTAATTATTTCGTCGGCGCCCGTACCTGTAATTGAAGGCGCGGGGGGGGGGAGGTCTCCCAGCCGGAAGAAAACCTCCTCAGAATTTTCCTATCGTGTCTAACCGGTCTAAGCTGATCAAATTAATTACGTGTTTACGACTGAAGAACACCAAAATAGCGCTATTTGACTGCTTGATCGGAAAAGTACGTATTTTGGGTGGGCGGGGATGGGAGTAAACCGCGTGCTGAGCCTTGGGGGGGGGGGGCTTTTTGGAGAAGGTACGTTCCCTGTTCCCCCACGTTCAGATTCGACAAGCTCGTGTACGTGGGGGTGCCCGAGGCGGAGGAGGGTCGGCTGGCGCTTCTACAAGCCGCCCTCAGGCGCCTACCCCTGGCGGACGCTGTCCACTTGCGCAAAGTGGTGAGCTAGCTATTTTTTGGTTATAGCTGGGGGGGGGGGGGGTAGGGGGTACTGTGCTGTTGGGCTCCACTTGCAGCTGACTAGATCGGCGGCAATGGAATGTGTCGAAATAACACTGGTTCTCATACTTTCGTACTATTCGAAATCGTACGTACACCTGTAGCACATACATACACGGCAGAAGCGCTTGCTCCCGCAATTGCGAGCGATCACGCTTGTTACAGTCCGATTGGAAAGGTGCCGTAACGATGTGTATATGCTGCCGACAGAACATTTCATCCTGACATCTATGAACTGTGCTGTGCCTGTGTATGGGTTTTTTTGACAGTTTTGTAAGGAGCAACCCCCCTCCAACTTGAAATGTACCTCGTAAATAATCTCATTCGTCAACTTTCAGTTTAATATTATTTAAATTTTCAGCTCTCCTCCTGTCCACGAGGCATGACGGGTGCCGACTTTTCCGCTTTGGCCGCGGGAGCCAGGTTTTTAAATTTCTCAACATTTCTCCATTTTTAATTAGCTCAATTGAAGAAAATTTCCCGAAAAACGTCTGCAGCGTCTGCGCGATTCGGCGTCTCGTGCGAGGGGGCGACGCACAGAGCGACGAGGGCCTACGGTTGGAGATAGGCGAACAGGACGTACTCGCAGCGTTGGACGGTATCGGGCCGTCAGTCAGCGACGGCGAAATGAACAGATACAAACGGCTGCAGGAAAACGTGTGAACGGCGTCTGATGTGCGTTGAAGGATTGTGGAGTAGACTGAGAATATTCTAGAAATACAGAGAATTTTGGAATCTTGATAAAAATGGCACGCACGAACCCATTTGGTTGCGGACAGTAGTGTGTGGTTGGTATACAGCCTGTGAACTCTCACGCGCCGCCGCCGCTCTCACGTGCGATCATGCGGTATGTATATCAATGGAACCGTAAACCTACTCGCACCTACCGTAAATCCTCCAATAGAAGCCCCTACAATAGTACACCCCCCTCCAATAGTGCCCCCGGGTACGGCGAGGTTGAAAGAATAGAGCCCCCCTCCTGTAGTGCCCCGGGAGTTTTGTGTGACAAAACGAAACGAAGTATAAATCCACCCTAAGGGGTATGTTGTGCTATGGGCCTTTTATGGGCAAAAATATAGTGGTAGGTGCATTTATATCGTGTATACACACTACTACTACCCAATAATAGTACGTTTAGCAACTATTAACGGTAAATCAACCATTAAATGGATAAAAAGTAATCAAAATCACTGAAAAATCGGCAGTTTTGACAGCGAAATTAGCATTACCATTAAAACATTTTAGATTGAAAGTATAGAAGCCCCCCCCCCGCTCCAATATTGCCCCAGTAAGGAGAGGTTGAAATAATAGTGCCCGGGGCACTATTGGAGGATTTACGGTATGTTGTACGTAGCTATGAAAGAACATGGGGGCGCTCCTTGGTGGATTTACGGGAATACTTGTCACATGGCAGTGCGTGCGCACGTACGAAAAACGCTTATACCCACTAAGGTGCATGCACGGGCAAAGACGAGGGTTGCAGCGACTCGCGGAACAGCGACTGCTATCCCGCCAACTACAACTCCACGCAGCGGAGCGGGACGAAATTGGTCGCCTGCGTGCCCAACGTCGTCGACCTCTCGTGCGTGGCGGCTGCTTCTTGTCGCCCGCCCAATCTTCAAGCGGTTCGACAACCATCGCTTCAGGACCTTGTTCGGACAATTCAACTTGTTCGGCGGCTTCAGCGACGGCTTCGAAAGCGCGAAAAGGCTGCTGATTGTGGGGCTGATAGTGCTCTTTCTCGTCGGCTGCGTCGCGCCCATAGTGGGCGTGGTCGTCTGCTGCTGCGTTCCCGGCTGCATGCTCGCCAAGGCGGCCACCAGCAAAGAACGCATCCAGCCGCAAACGCAACCGCCCATCCAGATCACCTGAGAACGCTATCGATCACTCTAAGCAGTGAGGTATCATACACACCTAGTTTACAGCTTGTAGCCAATTCCGCCTTTGCATTTCAACCTGCGCGTGCGCTGCTGGTTGGGCGTCTGCAGCAAGCGCGAGTACTGCGATATGGTCATTCAGGTGTCAAACTTGCCCGTTGCAGTAGTAAAATCAAATGCCTTAGTGTACTACCCCTACCTTGTATTAATTCCTGCCAAACATTGAATATGGTGTTGTCAGTAAATAAATGGGCGTTTCGCCTCTATACAAAACACACAGACTGTCGAGGATCATTAATTTAAGCCCGCCCTGAAATTCTTGTGTTTAATTGACAGGGGGTTTACAAGTCTTCGAACCACCGCAAACTGCAAACAAACACTAGCGCAATTAGTGCAATCTCTATGGATTGTCTGTTATTATTATTTGGGGAGTAGGGCACGACGGAAATGCGTATGGCGTCAACGGGGAGTGCGAAAAGCCGACACTTGGCGTTCATTGCAGGGGGGGGGGGGGCTTTCGTAATTTCAACTGGTAAATGAGGTGGCAATATCCGTGAGTGAAACTTCAAAATTATGCATTTGTACGCGAACATCGTGTTATTGCGAAGTGTGGCAGAGCAAGTACGTTTTTTTTTGTGTGTGTGCAGAATTGGTGGTCCTAGAGTAACGCAGTGGAAATGCGCGGCGTTTCCACCCAACTGCAAGTGCCAGCGTTTATACCCCCCCCCCAATAGCTAGGTACCGCCCACTTGTTGCTCCAGCACCCCCAAATGGCCCCCCCCCCACCCCACTCCATCTGACCCAGTTACAGGTCTGTTGGGGACCCCCCCCCCCCACACACACACACAGAGAAATTTGTGATACGTTCGGTCGGGACAACAGGCAAAAATTGTGCACCGTTCTGTCCCTCCTACACTCAACGCGTGGTACTATAATCGTTCATATCAACAATTTCGTCGATCGTCAGGATAGAGTAGCGATCAGTGATCACCACCGCTTGCTCGCCAACATACACCTAGCGGGCGCCGCCTCAGCCAAAAGCACGACGGCGATAATTGCATTTTTCGCCGCCGAATACACTACTTTGGAGACGCTGTCGTCAAAGACCGCCGCCCTCGTTGGGTCCACTCTCGTCTCCAGCACCGACAGTTCGTTCTCCAAAAGTCTTCCGCAGAATTGCGACAGTATCTCGGTGGGGCTCTTATTGGAGGGGCTGCCGTCGCCGCCCAAATGCAGGAATTTGCGACGCCGCGATTTGAAAACCTCGGCCATAGAGCGGCCCTCGCTGGGGTCCAGCAAGTCGTGAATGGGAGTTGTCGCGCTGCAGTCTCTGAAGGGACGGGAGAAATTGCTGAATTTACGTCAGATACACTGTATTACATCATAAAACACTACGTTTTAAAACCCGCACGTTTAAGGGGATAGGTTTGCTGTACGTAGAAACACACATTGGCTTGTTCTAGAAGGCTTTCAGAGGGCAGTGGAGCAGTCTCTTATCAATAATAGAGGATGCTTTCACGCCCGCACGCACGCACGCACGCACGCACTTTCACAAAGGACGCACCTCAACTGCTCCGATGCGCAACTCGGCTTTTGCTCGGCTTTGTGCTTCCTGGCCGCTTTGAGGAGACATTCGAAGCATTCGCCCTCCCTGGCCAGCTTCAGACTCGTGCACGCGCACTTTGGAATGCCGCAGGCGCGTCGCGTCGCGCCTCCGCACTGGCCGCATTCCGTCGTCACCTTCTCCGCGCCTTCTGCCGGCATTCCTCCTTCTTCTTCTTTCCGCATTTCACAGCGTCTGGCCGCCTTCTTGGGCGGCGCGCATTCCTCGGAATCCGCCACACATTCCGGTTCGACGGCGCCGCCACCAGGGCTGGCTTTCGCGCGCTTAGCTAGCTTCGACGGCTTCTCCTGTTCGGCGGGGGCTTTCTTGGACGAGGACGAGGAATGCTCGGAATGGTTGAGCAGTCGGCCGCCGGTCGAGGGATCGCGCCCGCTGCGGCGAGCGAACGCAGCGTAGTCCCAGCCCAGCGCCACGTTGCCGTACACAAAGCTGAAAAGCTTTTGGGGTGCGCAAGCACCCAGGGGGGGGGCAGGATGATTCCTGGATCCGGTACTGGAATCATACATACACACGCATCTGTACCTGTTACATCTCCAAATTCGCCTTGCAAAATGGGAGAGCAGATCGAGAACTTACATACTGGTAAGTACACTGGGGGGGGGGGGGAGGGTTGGAGTGGACAGATGTTGCACCTAGATGTTTTAAATTGGCACTCGTCCGTCACAACACGTCCAAATAGCGATATTATGGTGTTTTTTCCTTCAGGGTTGATAGAACAATTCTGAGGAGGTGGGGGGGGGGGGGGGTTCTGTTCTGACTGGCGACACCCCACCCGATAGCTTATTGGGTGGGGGGGGGGGTGGCAAGAACGGATGTACCTGGGGGGGGGGGTCACGAAGGTGCCCAACGATTCGTACCCATCTCCTAACCTCGTGCGCAGTTTCAACTTGAGAAGTTCCAACGTGGCCAGGGAGTCCTCAACTGAGCAATGTCCCCTAGAAGAGCACTGGATATCCCTGCCAAGGAATTGTTTCGCCAGCGTCTTCAGACTGGACTTGAGAGCAAAATTTCCACTGAGATTGAAAATCCTCGTCAGGTCTATCACGTAGCTGAAATGTGCGAATTTTCAAAAGAAATTACACCAAAATTGCATGGAATATTTTTAAGAAGTGCAAAAATTGCAAAATTATCAAAACAACATATAGGGCAAGAAATGAGTCCATCAAAAATAGAAAATAAAAAAGCCACTAACGGGTGGTAGAGCTTCAGCGCTTTCAGGTCGAAGCTGAACGTGTGACCGCACAGAATCGCATCCTTGGGCAGTAAATAGGCCAACACGTCTTGAATGTCCTGAAATGGGTGCGAACTCGTGTGTATGCAAGTGCTCCATTAAATGTTTCACTTCAGGTTCTTATGCTGCCATATAGTACTAGTATTCTTACTTATGCCAATACAACTCCGTTTCATTGTTAACTGTTACGTAGGCGCCCGGGCCACACACAGCAATGTGCACGCACCCAAGCGTATCTGTTAACTGTGGTGGAGGTTGGGTGGGAGTTTCCCTCCAACCCCCACAACTTTCTCAACCCCCACCCAACCCCCATTCAACCCCCACCCGCCCCAAAATTTCTGGAGTTTTCATCCTGTCAAAAATGATAAAAGTGAGTAACTGTTGGTGTTTTTCAGTACTTATCAGTGCTATATGAACGTAGACACCTAAATATCACTATTCAGACCCTATTTTGACAAAAAGTGCCAATTTAGACACTATTTAGGTTAACAAATTTCATCTACCCCATTTTTTTGCTCCATATACCCCCCCCCCAAATGGCCATTTACTCGCCCCACTAGGCCTGCCGCGAGCGAGCGACGTCCATACATACCACTAAAATTATGTCAAACGAAGTTTTCCAAACAAAATTGCGTACCTCAAGTGTTGTAGTGACGCCCTCAAGCATCGCATGTGTAATACCGCTGAATTTGGTCAGATGGTCCCTAATCAGCTCGCGGGGCTTCACCAATTCGTCCAGCACGATCGAACCACCCTCGTCCACCTGAAACCCCTTGCCAACCTTTGTCAACACGAAGTTGTCCAGGCTCTTTCCCCCCCCCCCTAGAAATATACCAGTGACCGGGCGTGGCATAGGGAAGGGGTGGGGTAGTGAAAATTTCAAACGCGCTGTTTGAGCAGTTGGGCTAAGGCGTTGGCTCCAAACCGCAAGGTGCGGAGTTCAATCCTCTGCGTGGCAAGACTGCCAAATAACAGTAAACCCTTTGGGCGAGGGACTCACGCCAAAATTGTGCCCCCTGATCGCTGTTCTCATCGGTCTTGTAGAAGGCAGAGGTACCCAAGGACCCATGCGGTCCCCCTCTCGCCTGGGACTTCGGTCTCGAACTTTCAAAAAAAAACACGCGTAACCAAAAATAAATGACTTTTTGCAGTGTGGATGAACAAGTATGAGTGCACACACTTGAAAATATTTGGGTCAAAAATAACACAACGCCGTGTAAATGGTTAGTCATTTTGCCAAAGGGGAAAAATGGCGCCCTTTTGGGTGGAGGTTGGGAAGTTTCATAGTTCTCAGGGGGGGGGGGGAGCAAGCCACAGCAACCGCGGCTATCCCCACCCACCC
>JASAMY010001894.1:0-19858 GCA_030248085.1 Paralinhomoeus sp. GSCO2_6 | reverse complement strand
CCACTTTTCACGCCATTTGGTACCAAAACTTTTAAACGTCCATTTTTAATCAAAAAATGGGTTGAATTTAAAACAAAAATGGGCTATGTATAACCGCCTCGACGTCCTCTTTTGAATGCCGCATAGCGCGCCGCGCTCCGACCTACGGTTCAACCGCACGGCACCTGTAAAGGCTGATTCATAATTAACGGTCTTCCCATCGGTCTCGGTCTCGGTCTCGGTCTTCGCATCGGTCTCGGTCTCGGTCTCAGGTCTTTAAGACCCATGCAAAACTGACAACGCGCTGCTTCCGGTCTTTCAATGATCTTTTCGGTTAAATGCGCGCCTTTCAGCGTGTTAAAGAGCGTACTGTGGCCCTTGTTTTCGACCTGTTTCATTTTTTTATGCGACTTCCATCAGAAACAAAAAATGCACACGCAGTAGACGACGGGAACGCGCTCACCAGACAAACAGACGGAAATTGCTGCGGCAGACGCAGACCGCCGCCAGCGCTTCTGGCCGCCGCCAGGGGCGCGGACGCCGCTACAGGAGCTGTCGTCAGCGCCGCCGTCCACACCCGTTGCCACTGCTGCCGACGCTTTCGCTGACGCTGCCGCTTTTGCCGACGCTTACAGAAAATGTAGGACAATGCCGCCGTGCCCGTCCACCTTGACATATGTAATGGCGGCGCAGGATTTTCCCGCCGCCGTGTCTTTAGAGACGTGCAGCCATGCCGCCGCCGTTTTTTTTGGATTTTTGGTATAAGAGCAAGTCGTCAATTATCCAAAGAGGCGGCGCCGCCTCCACCTGTTGAATACGACGCATCGTAAACTCCTCCGTGTTTTCAATTTCGGCTAATTTCCTTAGTCGCTTTTACCCTTATGCGAATACCGACAAATTCTTTGAGGGTGACGGCTATAGTAAAGCGTGACTACGGTAGCGCGCGCGTTCAACACGAGTTCAATGAAGACCGATGAAGACCGGAGCAGATGTTCAAAAAAGCCAACATCGTCGGTCTGCGTCTCGGTCTCGGTCTTCGCATCGGTCTTGGCTGTTTAGCATTGGAAGATTGAGGCCGAGCCGAGACCCGAGAGCCCGAATGGGAAGCCCGTTAATTATGAATCAGCCTTAAGCGGTCTCGGGTGCCAAAATCGCTAGGGAAAAATTACAAATCCTCTGAGTTCAGGTTCTCAGCGGCGCTGCTCTCAGTTCCTGTTCTCTCTCTGTTCTCACTCCTCCCCAGCGCTGACTCTGCGCCGCTTAGAAACCTGAACTCAGAGGATTTGTATTTTTGACCGATTTTGGCACCCGAGACCACTTACGGCTGATTCATAATTAATGGTCTCCCCATGGGGTCTCGTTCTCAGTCTCGGTCTCGGTCTTCCCATGCTAAACACCCAAGACCGAATGCGGAAGACCGAGACGAGGAGAACCGACAAATATTTAAAAAAACTTTGAACATTTGCTCCAAGTTTTCATCGCCTTTATCATTTTGAACTCGTGTTGAACGCGCGCGCTACCGTGAGGTCACGCTTTACGCCGTTAGCCTTCAAAGGATTTGTCGGTATTCATAAGGGTAAAGCGACTAAAAGAGTAGCCGAAATTGAAAAACACGGAGGAGGAAGCGATGCGTCCGCCGTCAACAGGTGGAGGCGGCGCCGTCTGTTTGGATGACGAGCTGCTCTTAGGACTGTCGGCTACGCTGTGACTTCGCTGGGCGACACTCGCCGACAGATTGAGAAACTGATCGCCGATGGCGTGATCTGAGGCCGGTTTTGGCGGGATCTCAATAGTTATCTATGCATAGGTATCTGCGTCTGACAGGTCGTTACTCCCCTCTGTGAATCTTGTGCCTTGACAAGCTGTTGGGGTCGCATGTGCGTGCGTGCGTGCGTGAGTGCGCACGCGCGTGCGTGAGTGCGAGCGCGCGTGCATCCGTGAGTGCGCACGCCGCGTGCGTGCGTGCGTGTGCGCGTGCGGGGTGCGCGTGCGAGTGCGCGTGGGCGCGTGAGTGCGCACGCGCGTCCGTTCGTACGCGCGTGCATGCGTGGCTGCGCGCGTGCGTGGGTGCCCGCGCGTGCGTGCGTGGGTGCGCGAGCGCGCCTGCGTGGCGGCGCGCGTGCGTGGGGTCCCTCGCGAGCGGGCTTGGGTGCGCGAGCGTGCGTGCGTGTCGGCGCGGGGGCGTGGGGGCCCGCGCGTGCGTGCGTGGGTGCGCGAGCGTGCGTGCGTGGCTGCGCGCGTGCGTGGGTGCCCCCGCGCGCGCAGGCGCGTGCGTGGGTGCGCGAGCGTGCGTGCGTGGCTGCGCGCGTTCGTGGGGGGTGCCCGCGCGTGCGTGCGTGGGTGCGCGAGCGTGCGTGCGTGGCTGCGCGCGTGCGTGGGTGCCCGCGCGTGCGTGCGTGGGTGCGCGAGCGTGCGTGCGTGGCTGCGCGCGTGCGTGGGGTGCCCGCGCGTGCGTGCGTGGGTGCGCGAGCGTGCGTGCGTGGCTGCGCGCGTGCGTGCGGGTGCCCGCGCGCGTGCGTGCGTGGGTGCGCGGAGCGTGCGTGCGTGGCTGCGCGCGTGCGTGGGTGCCCGCGCGTGCGTGCGTGGGTGCGCGAGCGTGCGTGCGTGGCTGCGCGCGTGCATGGGTGCCCGCGCGTGCGTGCGTGGGTGCGCGAGCGTGCGTGCGTGGCTGCGCGCGTGCGTGGGTGCCCGCGCGTGCGTGCGTGGGTGCGCGAGCGTGCGTGCGTGGCTGCTCGCGTGCGTGGGTGCCCGCGCGTGCGTGCGTGGGTGCGCGAGCGTGCGTGCGTGGCTGCGCGCGTGCGTGGGTGCCCGCGCGTGCGTGCGTGGGTGCGCGAGCGTGCGTGCGTGGCTGCGCGCGTGCGTGGGTGCCCGCGCGTGCGTGCGTGGGTGCGCGAGCGTGCGTGCGCGTGGCTGCGCGCGTGCGTGGGTGCGCGCGCGCACGTGCGTGCGTGCATACATGCCAGTGCGTGCGTGCTGCGTCCGCAGGACGCCGCCCCTTCGGGGCCGCGTCCTAGAAGTCGGGCGACACCTCGTCGTCCACGTCGGCCTCGTCGGCCACCGCGGACGGCGTGGTGTCCTTGTCGGCCACTTGCAGGGCCCCGGTCGAGGCCACCAAAGCGTCCTCCTCCGTCGCTGGGGGCACGACCCCGAGGGCGTCCTCTTCCAGCTGCTCCGCTGCGAGCGGCCCTTGCCTGCTGCTGCTAATTGCGGCGTTCGGCCGAGGCCAGCTGGACCAGCCCGAGCTCGAGCCCGACCTGCATGTTGTTGGCGCAGAGGACGGCGTAGGAGGACTTCGACCTGTAACTGTGACAGTCGGGAGACTGTACGTGACTGACTGCTCTTCTTGCTATATCTCGCTGCAAAGAGTCACTACTTGTAGAACTCCAGTACGTTGGCACTGCACCTGTAGAGTTGCTCGCTCAGCTTCACTTATGTATGTAGCCTACCTGGCGCCAGCGACTGTACTGTACAACACTGTCCAAATCTTGTGGATTTTTCAAGCCTTGTTTGGGCAATTACTTTCACTACACGCGCGAGCAGTTCAAACCGGAGGATGCTGTCGGGTTGAAATATTGTTCAGCGAAGACATTTGTAGCGGGCCGTCTCAGGAAATAGGTCTGCTTTAGCAATTCTATCTGCACCAGACAACTGGAGAAGAAGATTGACGCAAGTAGAGAACATTTGCATCCGGCAAACGGCACGCATTCCTAACCTGACTAGAACGTACATGAATTCCCAGTGGTTCGTGATTTAGTTATCAGTTATTTGTAACGTAAAGCTGTAACATGGAAGACAGCGATGTGACCTCGCCCCAAGCCGGCAGCGGGCAGTGGCGTGCCCGCCGACAGCTCCTCCTCTTCAAGCGTGGCGACCGCGGCCGTGGCGTCGCCTCCGGCCGACGCCGAGAGCTGCGGCAGCTGCGCGCTGCTGCAGAACAAGGCCGCAACCGAGGGCAAGGGAGAAGAGGAAGAGGAGGAAGAGAGCACCGCGAGACTGCCGGACGACAGGACCACTATCCCATTCGACAAGACGCAGCGTTCGACCGACAGCGAGGACTCGGACTCGGAAGAATGGCCGCTGCCTCCACACGCTCTGTGCGTGTGGCGCGCCAGTGCTCTGCGCCGACGCCGACCGAGTTGCGAAGAGAGAGGAGTTGAGCGGCGAGAAGTCGTCGAAGTCGACAGGCCCGGGCGCCGCGCTGTCTCACGAGTCGGAGAATGCCTCGACGCCGCATACTAGCGGTGCCAGCTGCCTCAAGCTTGCCGTCGACACGACGCCGCCTACCACCTCCGAGAGCCCAACTTACGACTACTTGGAATGGGAGGAGTTCTGCTGCTCCGACGTCTGGACAAAAGGCGCAGCGGCAAGCCGACCGACACCGACTCCCCTCCAAACGCAGTCTCGACCGCGACAGCAGCGGATGGCGACGAGGAGGATGAAAAAAACAACAAGCCGCGCACGGAGCCGGGTCGCGTGGGACGGGCCGCTGTCTCTGCCCGACAGCGCGTCGACGGCTGCTTCGCCGGGTGACGACGACCTCGGTCCTGGTCCTCCTCAGCTGCCGAATGACGACCAGCCGGACCGCGCATCGAGCCGTCTGCCAACTGACGCGCGCCGAGCTCCAACTGACGCGCGCGACTCGACTCCATTGACACCGAAATGAGACACTCCACTCGAAAGAACACGCGATTCCGCCTCTGCACCTCAGTGCGCGTAGTGTAACTGTCGGGCTTTTCTCTTGACCGTAGCATGCGCAGGTGAAAAAAAAACGTCATTACATCAGTCAGAAACAAACATTGAAGAAGTAGTCGCAGCGCAGTGGCGGATCCAGGGGTGGGGGAAAGGGGGGGATTCCGCCTCCCGAAATTGGAAGTGTAGGGGGGGGGGGATAGGGTGGGGTGGGAGAAGAAACGCGAGTAGTGGGGCGCTAGTTTTCAGCATAAAATTGTGCGTGGGTGGTCGAAAACCGCAAAATTTTCGCCTGCGGCGCCGTTTATATTCGTTAATCGTCAGAAATGGACCGATTAGGTGTCCAAATCACTGCCAAAGTGGCCCAACATCCAAAAAGTTCAACAGGGTCCCCCTCTGCAAAACCCCTCGCCCCCTCCGAAATTTTTTTCTGGATCCCCCTGCAGTGAGTAGTCGGGCTAGTGGGCACGCACGCGCGTGCGCACTCACGCATGCACGCGCGTTCGCACTCACGCACGCGCGCACGCACGCACACGCGCGCAAAACAGCTTGTCAAGCTCAAGATTCACAGAGGGGAGTAACGACCTATCAGACGCAGATACCTATGCATAGATAGCGATTGAGATCCGCCAAAACGGGCCCTAAATCACGCCATCGGCGATCAGTTTCTCAATCTGTCAGCGGGTGTCGGCCGGCGAAGTCACTGCGTAGCCGACAGTCCTTTCGTCCTCATAGATCTCATGGTCGTTGCCACCCTGACACACAAGATACTCGTCAGTCAATCCGTCGTATCTGTACCGTCCATACCTCTGTAATAGGGGGGGGGGGGGTGTAAATCACAGAATTTGCAATTGAAGGCAAGTGTTGTGAGAGATTGTCGGTGTTTTTGACCGCATAGCACTGAAATACCGCCATTTTGACCAAAAAGCGGTATTTTGGTGCACAATTTCTCCATCCTGGACAACTACCCACTCCCCCCTCGGACGTCCATTTCAAGCCCCCCCCCCCCCACCCCCACCGGCTGGCCCAGTCGAGGTGTCGGCACATCATTCTACCGGCCTCTGAGTTTTGAGTTCTGAGTTTCAGTAATCAATACAGCCGTATCGATCTTTTTTTGCCACAGCGAGTATTACAAAAAAAATACAGTTTACATTGCAAGGTGTAGTGTTGGAGTCATGTAAAAAATAGTGATTACCGTAAACCCTCTAAAAGTGCCTCCGGGTATGGAGAGATTGAAACTGGTGCATAGGGGCCCTATTGGAGGGCTACAGTAGTTTGCGTGCGAAATTTGCATAGGCAATTGCTACGATAGTGCGCGTGGTCAGAGACAGTCAATCGTTCGTTCTACCACACGCTATCGATCGAGCTCCACACAACAATGGAGTCCGCGTCAGCGACAGCGTACAACCCTAATATGTGACGACTTCTCAGTGCGGATTTTGAGCGTCACGATTTGTGACACAACTCACATACAGTAGGCGACGTTCCACGATTCCACGATATTACTACTCGCACTATGGTTGCTCGTCAAAACGATACTGTCGATAAGCGATACTAGTGATCAGCGCTGTGAAACAGCGACAAAACGGGTTTTTATAATCTCCATTAGTCGTTGAACTACGCACGATTTCGACGCAGAACTCGGGATCAATATTCTGTCAGCTTTATCGATTTCCCGACGGCACTCGTCACTGTGCTCGCCATGCTCAAACCTGCTAAACCAATGTTGCAATTCGCCTTCTGGGTATATATAGCGGTCATTTGATCCAATGACGCACTACCGTGCGGAAAAGTTAACTCCCGTCCCTCCGGGGTTGGTGCAGCTGGTTTGGGGTTCCAGCACCTCAGCTCTCGGGCTGAGCACGTCCGCCCCTCCGCTTCGGCCTGTGAAAAGGTGCCCGGTGGAGACGTCTTCGGATGGATTCCCTTGCCTGGAGGGCAGAAATGCTTCGTGCTGTCTCTGCAACTTCCGCATGGTGGTCATTTTTTTTTGGGTTTTTTTTGGAAAGGCACAGCGACAGCACGCAAAAATTGACCACTGACAGGAAAATAAATCTTCGTCGGTGGATCCATGAAGACTACAAACCGTATGCGTGCGCGCAAGAGGCCGATTCCCTACCACTACGCCAGCGATTGCCCAAGGTGAGAAGCAGCTGAAATCAGGGTGTACGCGTCCCTAATATGTGACGACTTCTCAGTGCGGATTCTAGAATTTTCGATCGCCTATACTTTTGATTGCCTGAACGGATTTCGGCGGGTTATGGCTTAAATGAACCGCCTTCTTCTGGGGCATCGAACGTGCGATAACGCGTTACCTTGTTTTACTTCAAGGGGGCGATACCTCCGAAAATGTGGTGAAAACGCCGGTTTTTTTCATGTTCTTCTTCTTCTTCTTTCCTGAGGCCGTCCATGGTAGCGGCCGACGTCGGAGCAGAGAGCGTTCGCGCTTGGGCGCTATAAACTCTCTATCAGCCGAAAAATAGATGAACATTTCACCCCACAGAGACAGGTACCAGACCTGCCGTTGGGTGAAGATTGGGGTGAGCATTTGACTGCCCAGAAAGGTCCATCAGCCAGGGAAACAGGAGTAGCCTGCCGCCCAGAAATAGAAATTGACTAGGCAGGCAGACAGCACGCTGCTCACCTAGTGTTAGGGTTAGTAGTCGGACGCCACCCCTTTCGGGGCTGCGTCCGCGGACGCCACCCCTTTCGGGGCCGCGTCCTAGAAGTCGGGCGACACCTCGTCGTCCACGTCGGCCTCGTCGGCCACCGCGGACGGCGTGGTGTCCTTGTCGGCCACTTGCAGGGCCCCGGTGGAGGCCACCAAGGCGTCCTCCTCCGAGGTCGCTGGGGGCGCGACCCCCAAGAGGGCGTCCTCTTCCAGCTGCTCCGCTGCGGCGGCCTTTGCCTGCTGCTGCTCCTTGCGGCGTTCGGCCGAGGCCAGCTGGACCAGCCCCGTCTCGAACCAGACCTGCATGTTGTTGGCGCAGAGGACGGCGTAGGAGGACTTCGACCTCTAACTGTGACGGTCGGGAGACTGTACGTGACTGACTGCTCTTCTTGCTATATCTCGCTGCAAAGAGTCACTACTTGTAGAACTCCAGTACGTTGGCACTGCACCTGTAGAGTTGCTCGCTAGGCTCACTTATGTATGTAGCCTACCTATAGCTGGTAGGCGCCAGCAACTGTACTGTACAACACTGTCCAAATCTTGTGGATTTTCAAGCCTTGTTTGGGCAATTACAAATGTACTTTCACTACACGCGCGAACAGTTCAAACTGGAGGACGCTGTCGGGTTGAAATATTGTTCAGCGAAGACATTTGTAGCGGGCCGTCTCACAAAATGGTCTGCTTTAGCAATTCTATCTGCACAGACAACTCTGAGAAGGAGATTGACGAATGCAGAGCATTTGCGTCACAGGAAACGGCACGCATTCCTAACCTGACTAGAACGTACATGAATTCCCAGTGGTTCGTGATTTAGTTATCAGTTATTTGTAACGTAAAGCGTAACCTTCTTTCCGTGTCACAGGGACGACAACCACCCGAAGTCGTGGCTGCAAGCTCCGAGCGCATCATAGACGAAACGTCAAGCGCGTCACAAACCGACGATTCCAACGACCGACGACCGCCCGTGGGGAGTTCGCTGCCCCCCCCCCCCCACACCCACACTCTCTCCTCCCCCCGCCCCACTTGCAGGGTGACGCGCCACAGACGCACAAACATTCATTCATTCATTCAGTGTATGCGACTATGAGCGAGCAACTCAGTATGAGTACAGGAGCAGAGACAGAAAGAGAGACGGACTCGTCCGTCTCCCATGCCTAATAACTGACCTCCAGCAGTAAAATCTCAGCATGGGCTGTGTCAGTTCTCCTGCTGCACCCCTCCCCCACTCCCGGTCATAGATTATCTTGCACGCTCGGCGTGCAGTGAAATCCGTGTCACACGCAGCGACGGGAAGCCGAACCCAAGCCAACAACTGCGTCGGTCAGGTCAGTACCTACGCGCATCTATTTGGGATTTCTTTCTATCTGGATTCCGGGCAAAATGCAAAGCTGTCCGCCGCATTTGCTCCAACGAGCATTGCTCAATCTGTCGGCACCGAACGTAGCCAACTGTCGTCTGGTCAACTCTCGCTGGCGGTCGCTCTTCCCCCACGGACGGCCCTGGCTCGACTACTCCATCGTCGACGTCCGACTCGTCGACAACACCGACACCGTACGTGTTGGTGCAGTGCATCGGTCTTTGACTCCTAAAGGCTGATTCACAATGGACGGTCTTCTGATCGGTCTCGGTCATCCCACGCCAAACAGCTAAGACAGAGACCGATACCGATGGGAAGACCGTTAATTGTGAATCAGCCTTTAGGCACGCAGACACGAAAATAGACTCACTTTAAACTGCAGGCGTCGCCAAAGGACGTCGAGGCGCGGCGCAGGGGTCACCAGTGCCTCATCAGCTTGACGACCGCCCAAGGCGCAGCGATGCGCGTGAACGTCCGCTGGAGCAGCCACGCCGACGTCGAGCTCGTCGTCGAGAGGCTGCAGGCAGTCTTCTGCCAGCTCGACCACCCAACGACGCGTCCAGCGTCTTTTCGACTCGGGGTGCTAGGAGTCGACTTTGACTATGCCGACAGCTGCTTCGACGCCGTCCTTGACTGGACGCTGCCGACGCTCGTCGGTCTCGTTTCCGCCTGGTAAGCGCCAGCGTTAGTTTGTCAACAACGCAGCGCGGGATCACTGCCTGCCACGCTTCCCCACTGCTCACAGGACTTCACTGTCGGACGTGCGCGTCTTCGTCGAGCACAGCCGCGGCGCCTCACTGCTGCTCGACAACCTCCTGGCGAGCGTTCCGAGCGCGGCAGCGCTTTCGCACGCCGTGCGACAGCTCGACTGGCACATGGGCTTTCCCATGAGAGCGCCGGTCAAGCAGAATCGTTGCACCATGGCGATAACGGAGCTTCACTTGCCCGACATTAGTAGCTACAACTTCATTCGCCTGCTGCCCGAGCCTATTGCCAAGCGCCTCCGTCGACTCTACATCGAGTGGGTCCCGTCCAAGTGCGTTGCCGAACTCGTCCATCGTTTCCCGAAGCTGACGTTCTCCGCACTGGAGCGGCTGGCCATTGCTCGTCTCCAAGAACACTTTCCATATGAAAGCTGGATGCTGACGGAGTTCGCAAGTAGAGCGCCGCGGATGACTCACCTGGCCGTCGTGCGCCAGTGGCTGCTCCGTGGCCGAGACCCGGCCATCGACTACGCGGAGTTCGTCGCCGTCGCACGGAATCTGAGCCTCTTGCACGCCGGCGGCGTCCGGAGAGAGCACCCAGGGGTCTGCGACCGAATCGTCGCCGTTCCCGCCGCCTGGCCGGACGACCGTTCGACTCTGCGACTCTCCGACACAGTCTCTCGAGTCGACGACGAGCCATTGACTCGGCACCTCTTGCCCTCCACTGCCATCGGCGGCAACGTGCAGTTGGCAATCGGAAACGCTGAACGTCGAGCGCGGAGCGAGGAGTTTTGGTCGTCGTGGACCATTAAGGGTCCGGAATTTGACTGCGACGACGACGATTTTGACAAAGTTGACGCTGACGTCTATTGCATGTTTTCGCGCGCTGACTGACGACATGCAGGGGCACTCGCGAGACGACAGGTAGCCGTGCATTCGTAGTTTGGTTCATTGTTGTGTTGTTGTATCGTCGTTTGGCAGTTGGCACCACGTCGGCAGGAAATTTCGACACCACCACTCAGCACAGTGACTGTGTCATCTTTGCGTCTTGATAGAGTTTCAACGACCGAACTCCTACTTCCACCGGCCCAGTCGGCTTCTGCGGCCCGTCGTAACTGGCGATGTAGCGGACCTAGATTTCGTGGTACGAGAAGCATCAGATTCTTGGTGTAAGCACTCTCTGCTACCCAACAACCTTGTAAGCTCCGGGCGGCAGCGCGAGGAGCTCCGTCTCCCAGTCTTCGGCAGGCTGGACTCTCTGCTTTCCCGCAAGAATCGGCGGACTCCTCCAGAGGCAGTCGACGTCGTCGTCGTCTCGGCATACGGCCAGCAGGGTGCCGGCCGACGGCATGCGCCGACGGAAGAACAGATAGTTCGTCCGCGTCAGCGTCGCCCTTTCCGACTCGAGCACGAAGCGCGCTCGACGCAGCGCCTCCCCCTCCGACGGGAACAGCGCCTCGACGCCGTCTCCTGACCGGGCCAGCGTCCAGGTGAGCTGGGCGCCCGACCGCGAGCCGCTGGGGTTGAGTCGACAAAACGGTTCTGAACCCAATCAAAGGACAACGGACGGTAGACTCCGACGAAAGAACAACGAAACCCGGTTCTTTGGGAGCGAAGTCACAGGAGAGCAGACGACAGGCGACGGCGTCGTTGGAAGTCGAGAGGTCGACGCCGTTTGGTGAAAGTTCTTCTCCTCCTGTCGCATCGCCGTCGCGTCCCACGCTGTCGCCGCCAGTGTCGACAGTGCCGCCGCCACCACCACCGCCTGAGAAGGCCTCACTCGACCCAAGGTCCCCTTCATCAACGCTCTCTCCTCCACCAGTTTCTCCTGCAACAATGTCGTCAAGCAAGCAACGAACGTGCACGCTGCAAAAATGCCGAGACGGTACCGGAGGCGTCGAACGGATCGGCAGGAGGGGTGCTGTCGAATTCCTCCCACATCCTCTCGTCGTCGTCGTCGTCATCGCAATTGTGATCGGCTGTGCCGATATAGCGAATCTCATTGACGACGACGAAGCCGCCCTCAGGCTCGTTCGTAAAGCTCGACGCAACGAGCGCCAGCTAAATCCGAGTTTAACGTACATACACAGACAACAAGGGTAATCCGATCAAATGGTTCACTTCAAAAGGCTTCAAAATTGGGCCGTTGATGGTAACCGCAGCCAAATTCGAGAAGAGCGGGTCCGTCTTGACGACGCCGCAGTTTCTCAGAATGAATTCGTTCTGGTACCGCCAGCACACCGACAGCGAAGGACGCTCGTCCTCCTCGTGACTCCTGCAGGCACAAGTACCTACCGTAAATCCCCCAATGAACGCCCCGAGCGTTTATTCTTTAACCCACCGTCATTAGGGGTCTTAACCCACCGTCACCTTAGGCGTTCATTGGAGGGAGCGTTCATTGGAAGGGGGGCGTTCATTCGAGGGGGCAGGGGCGTTTTTTGGAGGATTTACGGTAGTTATGCAGTTTTTCAAGCAGATTGGAAAGCCACGCACAATGTGCCAAGCACGCTTGACAAAAGAGCGATCGGTAATGCACAAAATCCGTGTGACACCGTGTAGGCAATGAAAACGTTGTTAAGGCTAGACTGTAAACCCCTTGAAGTATCGTCCAGCCTGTCACAGCGCGTGCGCTCGCACATATTGGTGTGTTGTGGGTGTGAACAGTTACGGGTATTGGCATTACATACGTCTCCATACCCGCGTATCGTTTCCCCTCGCGTATATTTTGCATCTGTTTACTGCGCGTGTCGACCGACAAAGGCAAAAAGCACCTGCTCATCCAGTACTTGAACCGTAGAATTCTCTCGCCGAGCTGACACCGGATGCGAGGCGACAGCAGAACGGCTCTGTCGGCGAGCTTTCTTGGGCCCGAGACGGCGACGAGAAAGGGGCCGTCGACAGGCGCCGCCTCGGCGCCCACAAAAACGCTCCATCGGAGTCGATCGGGCGCGCCGATCGCCTGGAGCCAGTCGAAGTCGTCGAGCTTCTCGTGAGGCGCCGCGTTGCGCCAGTGGCACAGGGGATCGAGGTGTTTCTGGCCGAAGCAGGCCAACTCCTCGCCCGTCGAATGGTGCGGAAAGAAGGCCGAATCGGTTTCACCGGCGAATAACTCTAAAACGTTTTTCAAAGTGTTTTGATTTTCGGCGGGGACGGTTCACCTTGTTGTTGTTGTTGTTGTTGTTGTTGGATTTGGGCCAACGCTAGGCGGGGGTCAATGGCCAATATAACATACCCATCTCCATGACGCCTTTCCTTCTAGAGCCGCATAATGAGCCAAAGACATTCGGAAGAACGCCATCTGTAATCTAGGACAGGACGAGAAAATCCATTGAGGTGGAAGTCCTCGATCTAGTGGCCCATCAAGAATCAAACCTAGAACCGTGCGCGCAAGTAGCCGATTCCCTACCACTAGGCGATACGCTGTCCCACAGTTCACCTTTGACTTCCGCCGGCGTCACTTCCGTCCCGGATGGCGGCGGCCCGATTGAACCGCCCGTCAGACAGCAGTGAACTGCAACTCGAACCGTTGGTTTGAACCAAGGGTTCAGACTAACCTCCGCTTGGCACTAACCGATTTGGAGCAGCGCGCACTCAACGAATACTATTGCGGCGCAGAGATTTTCGGCGCGCATTCTTCGCAGCGACGCGCGCGCCAACTTTCACCACAACATCGTCCGCGTGCGCAAAACCGCAACTGCGCTCGCAACGATCGCCGCTCCTCGACTGCGCGGCACCAATAGAACGGGCTTCCATGTGTTTGTAAAGGAAAACTCTGCCAGTCAACTTGGAACAAAGGGACGGCGACAGAAGCAAGGGACAGAGGAAGTCAAGGATGAGTCGATTGTAAGCATCTTACCCTGAGCGACTGAGTCAGCTGGCGCCAGCAGCCACCAACTGACCCAGAGCTGCCGCGATGCTGCGATTGTGCTCCCGTTCTAAGCTCAAAGAACTTTCAGTAATCAATACAGCCGTATCGATCTTTTTCTTTGCCAGAGCGAGTATTACAAGAGAAATACAGCTTACATTGCAAGTTGGAGTCATGTGAAAAAATAGTGATTACTGTAAACACTCCAAAGTGCCTCCGGGTATGGAGTGATTGGATTGAAAATAGTGCCTAGGGGCACTATTGGAGGGCTATGGTAGTTTGCATGCCCAATTTGCATAGGCAATTCCTACGATCGTGTGCATGGCCTTGCATGGACTTCTCTGTGCGGATTTTTGAATTTACAAAATATGTTACAAAATAGCTTTGTACTGACCATCTACAAATCAAAGAAAAATAAATGGACTGCTGTGAAACAGCTTCCATGTGGCCATGTCCACCAAACACTAAAAAATGGCTATTTTTGGTGGCAGAAATGTCCAAAATGTACATTGTTTTGTCTGCAGAAGGTGAAGACTGAAAATATGTTACAAAATAGCTTTGTACTGACCATCTACAAATTAAGGAAAAATAAATGGACTGCTGTGAAACAGCTTCCATGTGGCCATGTCTACCAAACACTAAAATATGGCTATTTTTGGTGGCAGAAATGTCCAAAATGTACATTGTTTTGTCTGCAGATGGTGAACACTGAAAATATGTTACAAAATAGCTTTGTACTGACCATCTACAAATCAAAGAAAAATAAATGGACTGCTGTGAAACAGTTTCCATGTGGCCATGGCTGACTGAGTGAGATGGCTCACTCAAAAAACGCCGAATATGTGACTTGTTGCTGCGTTTGGTTCGGATTTTATACATGGTTTGTTCAAACTGAAGTTGATCAGCTGCAATGCAGAAGTGGCTAGAAATCAGCCTGGAATGCCTTAATACTACTCCTTTTCAAACTGGACTTCAACACAAGAGCGTCACATATTCGCCTTTTTTGCAGCCACCTGCAAAAATTTCCTTAATGTTCACTGTTTTGTCTGCAGAAGGTGAAGACTAAAAATATGTTACAAAATAGCTTTGTACTGGCCATCTACAAATCAAAGAAAAATAAATGAACTGCTGTGAAAAAGCTTCCCAGTGGCCATGTCTACCAAACACTAAAATACAGCTACCGTAAATCCTCCAATAGTGCCCCCGGGGCACTATTTCTTCAACCTCTCCTTACCCGGGGGCACTATTGGAGGGGGGGCACTATTGGAGGGGGGGCTTCTATTATTTCAACCTAAAAATTTTGAATGGTAATGCTAGTTTCGCTGTCAAAATTGCCGATTTTTCGATGATTTCGATCACTTTTGCCACATTTAATGGTTGATTTACCGCTAATAGTTGCTGAAACGTACTATTATTGGTTAGTAGTAGTGTGTATACATGATATAAATGTACCTACCACTATATTTTTGCCCATAAAAGGCACATGGCACAACATACCCCTTACCCCCGGGGCACTATTGGAGGGGGGGCTCTATTATTTCAACCTTGCCATACCCGGGGGCACTATTGGAGGGGGGCACTATTGGAGGGGGGGGGGCTGTATTGGAGGATGTACGGTATTTTTGGTGGCAGAAATGTCCAAAATGTACTTTGTTTTGTATGCAGAAGGTGAAACAGCTTCCATGTGGCCATGGCTGACTGAGTGAGATGGCTCATGCAAAAAATGCCGAATATGTGACTTGTTTCTGCATTTGGATCGGATTTTATACAAGGTTTGTTCAAACTGAAGTTGATCAGCTGCAATGCTGAAGTGGCTAGAAATCAGTCTGGAATGCCTTAATACCACTCCTTTTCAAACTGGACTTCAACACAAGAGCATCACATATTCGCCTTTTTTGCAGCCACCTGCAAAAATTTCCTTAATATACACTGTTTTGTCTGCAGAAGGTGAAGACTAAAAATATGTTACAAAATAGCTTTGTACTGACCATCTACAAATCAAAGAAAAATAAATGAACTGCTGTGAAAAAGCTTCCCAGTGGCCATGTCTACCAAACACTAAAATACAGCTATTTTTGGTGGCAGAAATGTCCAAAATGTACACTGTTTTGTCTGCAGAAGGTGAAGACTGAAAATATGTTACAAAATAGCTTTGTACTGACCACCTACAAATCAAAGAAAAATAAATAAACTGCTCTGAAACAGTTTCCCAGTGGCCACATCTATCAAACGCTAAAATATGGCTATTTTTGGTGGCAGAAATGTCCAAACTGTACATTGTTTTGTCTGCAGAAGGTGAAGACTGAAAATATGTTACAAAATAGCTTTGTACTGACCATCTACAAATCAAAGAAAAATAAATGAACTGCTGTGAAACAGCTTCCCAGTGGCCACGTCTACCAAACACTAAAATATGGCTATTTTTGGTGGCAGAAATGTCCAAAATGCACATGGTTTTGTCTGCAAATGGTGAAGACTGAACATATGTTACAAAATAGCTTTGCACTGACCATCTACAAATCAAAGAAAAATAAATGAACTGCTGTGAAACAGCTTCCCAGTGGCCATGTCTACCAAACATTAAAATATAGCTATTTTTGGTGGCAGAAATGTCCAAAATGTACACTGTTTTGTCTGCAGAAGGTGAAGACTGAAAATATGTTACAAAATAGCTTTGTACTGACCATCTACAAATCAAAGAAAAATAAATGAACTGCTGTGAAACAGCTTTCCAGTGGCCACATCTACCAAACACTAAAATATGGCTGTTTTGTATGCAAATGGTGAAGACTGAACATATGTTACAAAATAGCTTTGCACTGACCATCTACAAATCAAAGAAAAATAAATGAACTGCTGTGAAACAGCTTCCCAGTGTCCACATCTACCAAACACTAAAATATGGCTATTTTTGGTGGCAGAAATGTCCAAAATGTACATTGTTTTGTCTGCAGAAGGTGAAGACTGAAAATATGTTACAAAATAGCTTTGTACTGTGACCATCTACAAATCAAAGAAAAATAATGAACTGCTGTGAAACAGCTTCCCAGTAGCCATGTCCACCAAACACTAAAATATGGCTATTTTTGGTGGCAGAAATGTCCAAAATGTACTTTGTTTTGTCTGCAGAAGGTGAAACAGCTTCCATGTGGCCATGGCTGACTGAGTGAGATGGCTCATGCAAAAAACGCCGAATATGTGACTTGTTTCTGCATTTGGATCGGATTTTATACATGGTTTGTTCAAACGGAATTTGATCAGCTGCAATGCTGAAGTGGCTAGAAATCAGTCTGGAATGCCTTAATACCACTCCTTTTCAAACTGGACTTCAACACAAGAGCATCACATATTCGCCTTTTTTGCAGCCACCTGCAAAAATTTCCTTAATGTACAGTTTTGTCTGCAGAAGGTGAAGACTAAAAATATGTTACAAAATAGCTTTGTACTGACCATCTACAAATCAAAGAAAAATAAATGAACTGCTGTGAAAAAGCTTCCCAGTGGCCATGTCTACCAAACACTAAAATACAGCTATTTTTGGTGGCAGAAATGTCCAAAATGTACATTGTTTTGTCTGCAGAAGGTGAAGACTGAAAATATGTTACAAAATAGCTTTGTACTGACCATCTACAAATCAAAGAAAAATAAATAAACTGCTGTGAAACAGCTTCCCAGTGGCCACGTCTACCAAACACTAAAATATGGCTTTTTTTGGTGGCAGAAATGTCCAAAATGTACATTGTTTTGTCTGCAGATGGTGAAGACTGAAAATATGTTACAAAATAGCTTTGTACTGGCCATCTACAAATCAAAGAAAAATAAATGAACTACTGTGAAACAGCTTCCCAGTGGCCATGTCTACCAAACACTAAAATATGGCTATTTTTGGTGGCAGAAATGTCCAAAATGTACACTGTCTTGTCTGCAGAAGGTGAAGACTGAAAATATGTTACAAAATAGCTTTGTACTGACCATCTACAAATCAAAGAAAAATAAATGAACTGCTGTGAAACAGCTTCCCAGTGGCCATGTCTACCAAACACTAAAATATGGCTATTTTTGGTGGCAGAAATGTCGGGGCAGGGGGAAAATGCAGGAGGGCTCACACCAACTACCCTGCTGCTGAGCTACCCAAAACTCAGCCGTGATGCGCGACGACAGGCACCCAGGCACTGACTCACGCACATGCTTCACACCAATTCCTCCGCCTGAGCCGGGAAAAGGCCGTCTACACTACCTACGGTGGCGGAAGGGCGGCAATCTCTGCACAGGCTCCTTCAACTGACGCACGCTCGTACCGGGCAAGGACGCCTTGGGTTCCTCCGACTCGGCCAACGCGAAAGAAAGCGGGCTCGATTCTTGACGCCTGGCTTCCTCGCTCCCCAGTCTTGGCTGGGATACACGCGCGGCACGCACACACACAGACACTGACCGATTCTCGCTGTGTTGCTGCCTGGCGGTGTCCTTCTCGACCCAAAACGTGACGCCGACGCGATACTTCGGTACTCCAATGCGGGCCACGACAAAACAACGGCGTACACATATGCGTCACCTGTAGCTCCGGCAGAACGACGCAGAGGCGCCTTGGTACACGCACACACGGACTCACTTCTCATGAGTGGAAAGAGCGCTGGAGGCAAGAGTGAAGGCACGAGGCACGCGGCCTGGTAGGGGGAATGGTTTCGTAACCGCGCACGCTGTATGGTAGCAAACATAAGCGCGTCGGAAGGTCGTAAGCGATTGGAGGCACTATTTGCATGTAAAGCACGGGGGAATTGTGCGGATCATCAGGTGGTCAGGGAAGAGCACCGAGGTCGAGGGGCGGGGCGAAACACGAAAATGCACTGGACCTGACAGAAATGTCCAAAATGTGCACTGTTTTGTCTTCAGAAGGTGAAGACTGAAAATATGTTACAAAATAGCTTCATACTGACCATCTACAAATCAAAGAAAAATAAATGAACTGCTGTGAAACAGCTTCCCAGTGGCCACGTCTACCAAACACTAAAATAGGGCTATTTTTGGTGGCAGAAATGTCCAAAATGTACATTGTTTTGTCTGCAGAAGGTGAAGACTGAAAATATGTTACAAAATAGCTTCGTACTGACCATCTACAAATCAAAGAAAAATAAAAGAACTGCTGTGAAACAGCTTCCCAGTGGCCACATCTATCAAACACTAAAATACAGCTATTTTTGGTGGCAGAAATGTCCAAAATGTACATTGTTTTGTCTGCAGAAGGTGAAGACTGAAAATATGTTACAAAATAGCTTTGTACTGTGACCATCTACAAATCAAAGAAAAATAATGAACTGCTGTGAAACAGCTTCCCAGTGGCCATGTCTACCAAACACTAAAATATAGCTATTTTTGGTGGCAGAAATGTCCAAAATGTACACTGTTTCATCTGCAGAAGGTGAAGACTGAAAATAATATGTTACAAAATAGCATTGTACTGACCATCTACAAATCAAAGAAACATAAATGAACTGCTGTGAAACAGCTTCCCAGTGGCCATGTCTACCAAACACTAAAATATAGCTATTTTTGGTGGCAGAAATGTCCAAAATGTACATTGTTTTGTCTGCAGAAGGTGAAGACTGAAAATATGTTACAAAATAGCTTCGTACAGACCATCTACAAATCAAAGAACAATAAATGAACTGCTGTGAAACAGCTTCCCAGTGGCCATGTCTACCAAACACTAAAATATGGCTATTTTTGGTGGCAGAAATGTCATAAAACGTAAACTGTTTTGTCTGCAAAAGGTGAAGACTGAAAATATGTTATAAAATAGCTTCATACTGACCATCTACAAATCAAAGAAAAATAAATGAACTGCTGTGAAACAGCTTCCCAGTGGCCATGTCTACCAAACACTAAAATATGGCTATTTTTGGTGGCAGAAATGTCCAAAATGAACATTGTTTTGTCTGCAGAAGGTGAAGACTGAAAATATGTTACAAAATAGCTTTGTACTGTGACCATCTACAAATCAAAGAAAAATAAATGAACTGCTGTGAAACAGCTTCCCAGTGGCCATGTCTACCAAACACTAAAATATGGCTATTGAATCGATTGATAGAAATTATATAAAATGGTGAGTACGAAGCTATTTTGTAACATATGTTCAGTCTTCACCATTTGCATACAAAACAGCCATATTTTAGTGTTTGGTAGACGTGGCCACCATGCAACTGTTTCCACATAGTTCATTTATTTTTCTTTGATTATAAATAGCAGTGAGAGCTATTTTGTAGCGTATTTTCAGTCTTCACATCTGCAGGGACAAAACAATGTACATTTTTGGACATTTCTGCAAAAAAAAAGCCAGCATACTATTGTTTAGTAAGACGTGGCCACTGGGAAAAGTGTTTCAGCAGCATTTATTTTATTTTCTTTGATTTGTCAATGGGTACAAACATTTGTAACATATTTCCGGTATTTCCACTTCTGCCGGATTTTTGGACATTTCTGCCGCCAAAAAATGGCTGTATTTTTAGTGTTTAGAAAAAAAAAAAAAATTTTTTTTCGCGGCAGTTCATTTATTTTTCTTTGATTTGTAGATGGTGAGTCAAAGCTATTTTGTAACA
>JASAMY010002462.1:0-19854 GCA_030248085.1 Paralinhomoeus sp. GSCO2_6 | reverse complement strand
AGTTCCTCCAGGGCTGTCGAGGAAGAAGACGGATTTCTGACGCCGCCTGACCTCGCCGTAAAAGAGCTCGTAGAGCTGACGCTGCTCGTCGTTGAGCTGCTCGACTCGGCGCTTCAGGTCCTCGGCGTCGATCCGAGGAGCCGCATCTGGGACAAATGCTTCCTCCTCCCTGAAGCGCGATAGGGGCGGACGAGTACAGGTACTATCATGTTCAGACAAAAACTCGAATGCGAGCGGCTCAACAAACTCGTCTTCAAGTTCAGGTAGCTCAAGCTGGAACTGCTCCAGTGTTCGGCCTTGGGACTGGAGTGTCGCCTGAATGTCGAGCAGCGCGAGGCGCTTGTCTTCCTCCGACAGCTCTGTCGCCTGCCCAAACACTCTGCGTCGGTACATGAAGTCGTCGCAGAGGTGCTGAATTGTCAGAGATATATTGGCCACTGGCCATGACTGCAGAAACAAGGCGCGTCCGCACCTCTGCAAACTCCTCGAAAAGAGTGGCGGGCGCCCTGAGCTGACACCAGATGAGCATGGTGGCCAGCAGCTGGCGCATCTGGCGGGCGCTCTTGAATCCAGCCGCCTGCTCGAGACAGTAGCGCCACTCGTTGTCATCGCGCGCCACGCCCAGCGCCACGGCCGCCTCGTAGAAGGTCGCGTACAGCTCACCAGCCACTAACAGCATGGCCCACGTCTCGTATGAGCACCTTTCTCGCTCGCTCAAAGTCCATGCAAAACGCACCGGTCCGCAAGTCACCATAGCAGGTCGCTCCCTTAATGCGAAGCAACAGCAGGCGAAGGAAGAAGAGCTCGCTCTGCAGGGGGTTGACCACGTACATGCGGCCGATCGTTCCAGTCTCCCCTCGAACGCGCTTCTTCCACCGACCTTGCGTCTACAAAAGACATTTCAGTGCTACATAGGTGCGCTGCACCACAAAATGCTCACACAGACTCAAATCAAATACAGAGTAGTGATATGAACGCGCTCGCGCACGGCGCACTGGCACAGTACGCGCGCGCGCACGCGCGCGCACGCACGCATGGGCGCAGCACGCACGCACGCTGCACGCGTGTAGTACCCAAGGACGCACACAAGCAAGGGAAATCCGAATGCGGGCTCACACACGCACGAGACCTTGTTATAGCAGAAGCGCCCTGGAAAGTGGTGGTAGTAGTACTGGCGCGCTTCCGGGTCCACTCGGTTGGCTTCGAACCAAGCTGTCAGAGTCGTTTTCGGCCTCGCCACAGACCGCAACTCAGTCTCCGCCTGAAGTGTTAATATAATCAAGCTTTTAAACGCAAAGACAGTGCCAATCGTCTCAAACATGGTTGTAACAAAAAAAGTTCACCAGGACATAAGAACATAAAACACCCCTCAGGGCATACATGTAACCAACTTCCAAAAAATTCTCTGGGCGAGGGTTGGGGGGGGGAGGGAAGGGTAGACTTCCGAGTGGGGGGGGCAACCCCCCAGTTACATGTATGCCTTAGGGAGCTCTGAAGGCGTGGAAATGATTTCCAAGATAAAAAAAAATGGTATCAAGAAAGCGCACCGAGATAGTGACGCGCTCGTCGTTTTCGAGATGCAGGTCGAGCCGCATGACGACAGGTGATGACGTGTGCATGTCGAAGCCAAAAAGGCGCGAGCACGCCTCGCCAGCTGCGATGTACCGACAGTCCAAGTACTGCTAAACATGCATCATATGTACACTTGGAGCACTGCACTGACTTCAATTGACAAGCAGACCTGGATCTCGTCGCGCTTTCTCGATGGCACCGCCGTGTCGGTGGGCGCTGTGCTCTTCGACGGCTGCCCAGCATCAGCGTGCACCAGCTGGATCGCGGCTCTGTCCGGCCCTTTCGTTATGTACCTAAGAATGCGAACTGTATAACTCTGAGAGATGGGCAGCAGAGCGAGTGGGTGAAACCAACTTGAACAGATATTTGACGGCCTTGACTGTGCTGCAGACCTCGACATTAATATGACAATCATATCGAAGGACCATCGGCCAGTTGTTGGGGACGACGTCGGCGTTGGTGACAACAAAGTCGCGTCCAGCGTGCGTCTTCGTGGCGCTGTCGTCGGTGTCTCTGCGCCGATAGACGGGGTAGCCATCCTCGTTCATGACCGTCTCCTCTGAGAGGGGCCGCGGGTAGTGCTTGCTGCAGCGGCCGTCCTTCATGCAGGGCGCTGACTTGTTCTGCGAGCCGCACGGCCCATGCGTCATGTGCTGGATCACCTTCGCCCGCGTCTCGGGCAGCTGCAGAGAAGACAGACCCTCCTCAGCCACACCACTCAGATGTACACAGACATACTTGTACTGGGGGGGGGGGGGGCGTCATATGTCGCAAGTCCACAACCCATACATGTAACCAGGTTTTTGAAGTGGGGGGGGGGGTCTGAGAGACTTCTGGGGGGGGGGGGGCGTGGGGGGGTACTCAGATTTGAAGAGGGAGGGGGTCCCAGAAGGGAAAAAATGTTCCAAAATAGTGTCTAAATAGGCACTTAGTTTTCAGTCAAAAATAGGTCAAAAATGCCTTAGAATAGGCTATAAATAGCATTATTTAGCTGTTTTAAGGCCAAAATACACTGAGAAAGGAAAAAAGTACACTACTTTGTACAATTGTTGGCAAGTTGGAAAACTTCAGGAAAATTCTGGGGGGGGGGGGGTCTGGGGGGGGGGGGGCTGGGTAGGGGTAAAATTCTGGCTGGGGGGCGGGCAACCCCCCTCCCAGTTACATGTATGCCACAACCCCCCACCCAAGTTTCTAACATTGTTTGAATATCTCTGCATTCAATAAAATGTTTGTTTCCATCATTTTTGTCTTTTTTTTTAATTACAAAATCAAAAATTGCGCTATCTAGACACACACACACACACACACACACACACACACACACACACACACACACACACACACACACACACACACACACACACAGTAGGAGTATCCAAATCAAAAATCAAAAAATTTTATTGGTTGCAATTCAAAGTAAAACAAAACTACAATGTTAGTAGTACACGAATGTGAAGCGCCATCTCACCAGATCGGCTGGCGGCAGCTCAGCAGAGACGACTCGGTCGTAGTCATCGACCGTTCGTGGCTTCTGCTCTGGGTGCATCCAAAACAGCTGGTGGTTGTGCAGAAGACCTGAGCAAGCGCGCACTTGTACACACGCATAGAGGAGGGGGGGGGGGGGGCAGGAGGGAGGAGTCGAGGCAGAACACCTCTTTTCTGAGACTCGTCCACAGCCACGTGAGCCGCCACCGAATTCTTAGCGGAGTCCAGTTGTGGATGCAACGCCAAAATATTTCCCTTGATGATGTCCTCCCTGAGTGACTTCTAAACAATGAAACAGAACAATTTAATTACCATGTTAAATCAAATTGTTGATAGACTAATTCCAAATCTCATGGATGTAGGCTGAACACTATGCAATGCACTGAACAGCGTTTCATTTATTTAAGAAAATTGTTATCCTGGATATGCTGCTGCATATGACATGTGTATTGATTGGCTCCACAATTCCATGACTGGCTCAATTTTCATTAATGTATTAAATCAAACAATTCAAAACGAAAAAATGACGAAATTTATCTATAAATATCCAATGCATTTTGAAACACAAATTAACAAATCTAAAACAGACTAACAGAGCGCAGATGAAAGGCACGTGTTGTGAGGTCCGGCCGATCATTGGCTGTCTGGCCCGGAAGCAGATTCTCTGTCACTTCTGGCCATTTGGGGTTGGTCGTCATCGTTATAAAGTACTGAATTAAGAATATGAACATTCATAGACTATCTAAAACCAAAACAAAAGGGAGCGAACGTCAGGCTTGCCGAAGTGCCGGACTATGGCCATGGCATCTTGATATAGGTTGTTCATATGGCGCATGCCACCAATAAAGCTTGATGGCAGCACGATGGGCACGCCCACCTGACTGCCAGACGTCATGCCGTCGTTGACCGCATCGTCAATGTCTACAATCAACCACCGTCCACCATGCACCCAGTTATTATTGAGCCATGCAAAAGCATGCACACACAAGCAACCAGAATGCGCAACCAGAAAGTGGGGAACTGGGGTTGGGATCACATTTCTTTACTCAATAACACGCAGCAAATCCCCCGCCCCCATACCTGTAACTGTGGGACCCTCCCCTGCTATTTTTCCAACACCCACCCACCACCAGAATTTCCCTAAGAGATGTTCACCCTGTCTAAAGTATAAAACGATAAAAGTAAGTAAATGCTGGAGTTTTTCAGTGTTTTCAGTGTTATATTACCATATAACAGCTAAATAACACTGTTTGACCCTCTTTATACCCATTTTTAACTAAAAAGTACCAATATAAGTCCAAAAATGGTTGGCTACCTTCACTGTTTGTTCCAGCCAAGCCACCTCCAATCTTCCACCCCCTCCCCCACTCACTCTGACCCAGTTCCAGGTATGCCCCCCTCCCACCACCAATAATGGCACCTGAGTCAGGCCGACGTGGCAGGGGGGGGGGAAGGGGGCCACATGAGCCAAGTCGTAGATAGATGTCCAGAAGCGAAGTTTTCTTTTCACCAAAATAGCGTACAAAAAATTTTCAACAAATGAATAAAAATGGGTTAAAATAGAGGGAGGCACCCCAGTTACAGGTATGCCGCACCTCAGCATCTGCATCCCCTCCCCTCCCAAGGAAGTCGAAAAAACGAACTTCTGTAGAGGTCAGCCCTTAGCTCCTTCTGGTGGGTGCGAAAGTAGTCGAGTCGGTTGCTCTCGATGCGGCAGTAGATGTCGACGACCCACTGGTGGAAGAGGCGGCCAAAGCTGTGTGGCACCATCACCGACTCGCCATCGACGCGCCTCACCGCCAGACGATAGGCCGCGTACTTGGCCAGCGTCACCTGCGGACAATCTCTTCTCGTGCGTGTCTGCCCTCCTGCCAACTTTGCATGCGTGCGTGCGTGCAGTCGCGGTTTTGTACGTAAGTGGCAGCCAATGCATGTGCTTGCTTCATAAACGTGGCCTGCCACTGTGAAGCGCACTATGCATTGTGCCACAGTTTGCTCGCACCTGCGTCTCGCCTTGCATGGCGAGGGAGTGGCCATGAGTTCCAAAGGGAAACATCAGGACGAAGTGCAAGGGGTCGTAGCATGAGTCAATCTGCTTGATTCGACGCAAAGCTACAACAGTTTCAACACGCTATAAGTAAGCATCAATACATCTGACCAATCCGAAACAAAACAGAAAGCCCAAGACATTGTACAATGAAACATTTATTAGAAAGTGCTCACGTCCAGCTTGACTCGAGATGATGATGTCGCGTCCAGTCGCAGCTGTCTCAGGCAGAAGGCCGGCCACCTCAGCTGCCGTGGGCGCATTGTAGCGGCGCTGGTCCAAATTCAAATCAGTCCGAATGACAATCTTAATTAAGAAATTAAATTAAAATAAGCAAACTAAGGTCAAACATGTGCACGTAAAAGAAAAGGCGAGGCTCGCCTTGACTTCAGCATGCGGCTGATCCTTGATGAGATGACCAGCATTCTTGTAGACGCGCGCGTAAGGGTTGTGCCGGTGGAGCATCTGCTGCAGCGCGCCCACCACCGCCTTGTCAAGCTCGGGCATGCAGTTCATGCGGTGCTGCAGCTCCGCCTCCTCGTCATACACATACATCTGGCCAAACTTGGGCTGCTCGTTGCCACTGGGTAACAGAGAGCCGATTCTACACAAAAATTACAAAGATAAAAACAACACTCCACGAATGTGCACCCCAAAACAACCTGTGCATTATTTCTCCAGACACTTTATAGTTGTAAATCCCGCCAGCCCTCTGCTCAACCTTAGCGCCAATACTGGTAAAAGCCAGTATGCTGTTGTACTGCCGAATCGCCTGTCTAAAAAGATCAAGGCAATTAAAAAAAAATAGAGTGACCCTAATCACACGTGACCTGAACTGACGAGCCCTGGTATCATTGGATGACAGGTAAGTTTTGAGCGGCTCTGGCGGTGTGGGGAATGGCTGCAGTTGGATGGGGCCTTGTTGACGTGTGGATTTGCAGCACATGGTGAAGCGAGGCTGAGTCTTGGAGCTGTTGGACAGTCGCTCCTCCAGGAAGAACAGCGCGCCACAGTGGGCACACTTGCAGTCCATTGCGCCCGCTGAGTAGCGCAGCTGCTCGTCAAAATCCGCCTCGTCCAACTCCTCGGCTCCAACACCCAACAGAGACCTCCGAGGCTAAATGGGTGAGAGATAACAAATGCGTACAACTGACGAACCGTTAAGCAGAAATAGAATTATACTTATACAGATTATGGATAGAATCGCAGCCTAAAAAAGTTCGTAATGAAGCGTTTTAATGGCTTAACAAAATAACAAAATGATTAGCTAAAAACAAAATTACTTCTCTCCGATGAGCCGCCATCGCCTGTGCAACACGCACCCGACGTGAGCGCGTTTCTTCTGGTGCCTCCTACACAAGATGTTTAGCTTAACAAATGAAAAAAACGAACACAATTAATTACTTCTCTCCGATGAGCAGCCATCGCCTCAGCAACACGCACCCGACGTGAGCGCGTTTCTTCTGGTGCCTCCTACACAAGATGTTTAGCTTAACAAATGAAAAAAACGAACACAATTACTTACTTCTCTCCGATGAGCAGCCATTGCCTCAGCAACACGCACCCGACGTGAGCGCGTTTCTTCTGGTGCCTCCTACACAAGATGTTTAGCTTAACAAATGAAAAAAACGAACACAATTAATTACTTCTCTCCGATGAGCAGCCATCGCCTCAGCAACACGCACCCGACGTGAGCGCGTTTCTTCTGGTGCCTCCTACACAAGATGTTTAGCTTAACAAATAAAAAAACGAACACAATTAATTACTTCTCTCCGATGAGCAGCCATTGCCTCAGCAACACGCACCCGACGTGAGCGCGTTTCTTCTGGTGCCTCCTACACAAGATGTTTAGCTTAACAAATAAAAAAAACGAACACAATTAATTACTTCTCTCCGATGAGCAGCCATTGCCTCAGCAACACGCACCCGACGTGAGCGCGTTTCTTCTGGTGCCTCCTAAGCAGTTTGAAATGTTATTTTCATCCAAAAATCAGAATTTACCTGTGCTCGGCGGACAGCTGCCGCCTGCCTATCAAGCTGCTGACGTGCGGCCGTTTCGACAGGAGCTTCCTGAAAGACCAATCATGAAATCTGCAACGGCTAATGCAAGAGTTTTGAAATACATTTCTTCTGCAGCGCCTTGATCGTTCTGTAGAAGTCGCCACAAGCTTCGAACGGCTTCTTCTCCTTTTCTCGGCCCGACTTGGCACGGAGGAAACCTCAGTCGTTGCAGCATCTCTGCTTGTACAAGGCCGTTGCGACCGCTGTAGGTCTTGATCGCTGTCAGATGCTTCCGATTCCAGCATTTTGGGGAAAACCCTCTCCAGGGGCAAAAATTTGCCTGCGGCGCTATTTTTAGCACGGAAATCGACCGTTTTGACAACATTGCTAACGTTTTGGTGTGAATGTAGTCAGACAAACGAGCGCAAAGCGTGTAAACAGATTGGATGAGAGAGTGCCTAAAGCTTCCCCAGCCGAAATGGCACAATGTCCAAAAAATTCGACAGGGTCCCCCCTGTTGCAAAATTGAGAATTTGGCCGAAATTGGACTTCCCCCCCCGAAATCAAGTCCTGGCTACGCCACTGATGCAATTGTGTGATCACGTTGATTGAACCGTGTGATTTTCAAGAACAACGACATCGTCCATAAAATTGTTCACATATTCAGTCACAGCACGCATCGCAAAAACAAACCAAATCGAATTGATCAACTCTCCATTTATTTCAATTTCACTCTCCATTTTATTCCTCCGATTTCGTCGCTGTGTGTTGGCCCGCGCCGCCACGTGTTCTTCATGGCTTGCCGAGCGTTCGCCCTCGTTCGGAACTGCAGACAAGGACCATCCACCAAGAATTCGGGCGAGAATTTGGCGTCGATCGTCTCTCACGTTTTTTGCCATCGATTTGCCAACGTAGTTGCGGAATTTTAGCGGATGAAGACCCAGTTCGTCTCCGCGAGCACCAGCGCCACCAACGAGACCTTCACGTAGTGCGAAAAATGTGTCGACAACGACATCTTCCTCATCTGTTCAATCTGGAACTTTGCGAAGGTAGGAATTTAACGTGGTCTATTTTGAGCACTCCTCCTGCGCATAGCGACCGGTCGGGCGGGTGTTCTGAAATACGCTTCCGCACTCGCCCGCCCGCCCGGTCGCGGACGACCGGTCGGCGACCGGTGGGCGGACGCCCGCTCTTAAAATACCGCTCCAGGTGTCACCGGAGGCAGACCCTCTTCGGGAGGGGCAGTGGAGAGATGCACACCGAAATGATATTCTTTGCTTAGCGGGGTAGCGCTCACTGAAATATTCTTTAATGTTATACTTCTTCAAATTAGGATTTGCTTAGGCTTAGGCGCACGTGCGCGCGTACGTGCGTGCGTGTGCGCGTCCATGCCGGTGCGTGCGTGCGTGTGTGTGTGTGTGCGTGCGTACGTGCGTGTGTATATGTGTGCGCGTCCATGCCGGTGCGTGCGTGCGTGCGTGCGTGCGCACGTGCGCGCGCGCGCACGTGCGTGCGTGTGCGCGTCCATGCCCGTGCGTGCGTTCGTGTGTGCGTGCGTACGTGCGTGTGTGTGCGCGTCCATGCCGGTGCGTGCGTGCGTGCGTGCATGCGCGCGCTCGTGTGCGTACGTGCGTGCGTGTGCGCGTGCACGCGCGTGCGTGCACATGTGTTTTCATGTACACGTGCGTGTGTGCACGTGCGTGTGTGTGCCTGCGTGCCTAAGCAAAGCCTAAGCCTCCTAAGCCTAATCCGGAGCCTAAGCCTAAGCCAAAACCTAAGCCTAAGCACTAAACCGCAGCCTAAGCATTTGGTGCGCTTTTAGTGCGCCTATGTTTGCTTGGTCACCTGTAACAACGATTAGCAGTTGAAGGAAAGGATATATGCTGACATGTTATAAACAAACAACGATATGGAAAGTCCAGTCTGGGCAAAGAAAATGGGGGGGCAGGCTGGGGGCGGGCTGGGGGCGTCGCCAAAGGAACAGTGCCAAGCAAGCTTCATTCAAAATTTTAGCTCAATCCGTTCAGCAGAACTCGTAGCGTATCATTTGTACGGTATTGCATCGTATCAACTTCAATGCGTCGTATCTTGCGATTACGGTGTCGCACTTGAAAACGGATGTGATATTCGTGATCAGCGTGGTCGATTACATATATCCCAAGCAGAATTGACACTGAATTCTCAAATTCGATCAAACACGTATGCGAAATTTGCATAACTCAAGGATTACGATAGCTATCGCAAATCCGGCCCCTATTTGACGGTGAAGTTTCCCACGGAAGCTTCATGCAAAATTTCAGCTCAATCCATCCAGCACAACTCTCTGGGCTGCGTTGCAGACAAACAAACATTGTGCTTTAGTAATATAGATAGCGTCACATATTCACCTTTTTTTGCAGCCACCTGCAAATTTTTCCTTAATATAGAATGCTTTGGGATTTTTTTGGAAAAGCGTTAACCTCAATCGGATCAATATTTGCAGGGTTACGCGCAATCAAAGAGGAGGTACCAATTACAGACTCTTCTTCTTCTCTTCTTTTCTGAGGCCGGCTCCGGCGTCGTCCATGGGAGTGGCCGACGTCGGAGCAGAGAGCGTCCGCGCTTGGGCGCTATAAACTCTCTATCAGCCGAGAAATAGATGAACGTTTCACCCCACAGAGACAGGTACGAGATCTGCCGTTGGGTGAAGATTGGGGTGGGCATTTGACTGCCCAGAAAGAGGTCCGTCAGCCAGGGAATCAGGAATAGCCTGCCGCCCAAGGATGGAAATTGACTAGGCAGGCAGACAGCACGTTGCTCACCTAGTGTTAGGGTTAGTAGTCAGACGCCACCCCTTTCGGGGCCGCGTCCGCGGACGCCACCCCTTTTGGGGCCGCGTCCGTCCTAGAAGTCGGGCGACACCTCGTCGTCCACGTCGGCCTCGTTGGCCACCGCGGATGGCGTGGTGTCCTTGTCGGCCACTTGCAGGGCCCCGGTGGAGGCCACCAGGGCGTCCTCCTCCGAGGTCGCTGGGGGCGCGACCCCCAAGAGGGCGTCCTCTTCCAGCTGCTCCGCTGCGGCGGCCTTTGCCTGCTGCTGCTCCTTGCGGCGTTCGGCCGAGGCCAGCTGGACCAGCCCCGTCTCAAACCAGACCTGCATGTTGTTGGCGCAGAGGACGGCGTAGGAGGCGTCCTCGACGAGCATGGAGTAGCTGGTGGTGTCGGGGCGCCTCGAGACGGAGCGCACCACCTTCCACCTGTCGGTGTTCAAGCCCGGGTTCTGCTTCGCGAGCATGCCGAGCATGAACTTCTCGTCAGCGACGCCGTCGTCGATGAACGTGCCGTGGACCAGGTGAGAGGGACCGTCGACCACTTGGGACGGTGTCCCGACGATCCAGCTCTGCCCGTCCCACGGCGGCATCTCCTTGACGACCTCGCGGAGCCAGGCGCCCGTGTCTTTGTCGTGGGGGGCCAGCAGTAGAGCGCCGCCGCGGCCCACGCGACCCCACTCGTCGAAGCGCAGCAGCGGCGCGTTGTCGACGCCCATCAGGGTGGCCCGGAGACGCTGGCGGATGAACTTCAGCGCCGCGTCTCCGGCCTCCTTGCTCAGCTGCCTCTTGTCGGCCAGGCCGATGCCGACGAGCTTCCTCCGCTGCTCCGAGACGTTTCGGCTGGCCGGCGTCTCGGTGACGGCGGAGTCCGCCGCCGTGCACGGCCTCTTGGCGTCGGGGGCGGGCTCGGGATTCGGGCTCGCCGACGAGTTGGCGCCGCCGGCTGCCAGCTGAGCGGCGGCCTCCTTCGCCTTGATCCTCTTGCGCTTTCGGCTGCCCGGTTTCACCTTCTTGGGCGGCACCTGGGGAGCAGCCACCGGCACCTGCTGAGCAGTCGCCGGCGACTGCTGGGCCGTCACCGCCCTCGAAGGCTCCACCGAGCCGCCTCCACCGCTCTTGTTGCCGATCATCACGACCGCCTTCGTCACCTTGCGCTCTTCGTTGCCAGACATCTAGACAAGAAACAGAAAAGGTGTGAGGCGTCACTTTGCGAGAAGTGAGGTAGGTGATAGATAGGCCAATACCATGGCAAAGAAAACCGAGTCATAGCCTTCTGCTAGTTTACTTCCTGTTCACACAGGTGAGTACCAATCAATTGAATCGATTGGTTCGCTCGGCGAAGCACAATAGCCTAGTAGGTGCAAGTCTTCGCAGATGGTCCAGAGTGAGGACAGGTCCACCAAGTACTTGGAGGCGCTGTCGCATCCAGTGGGGGCACTCGGCTAGAAAATGGAAAGCATCTTCTTTGGCCAGGTGGCAGTGGGGGCACAGTGGCGAGGGCGTCAGCTGTACTCATCGTCGGATGTCAGCGTCAGCGTCGGATGTACTCCAGCACATTCGGGTTTTTGCTGGGGCGCCCTGGGCGAGTGCTCGCGACCCGGTGGCGCCGTCTCCTCCTACTGCGAGCCGGCGATGTCGAGACAAACCCAGGACCTGTACGCTGGCCCTGTGGAAAATGTGGAAAAGCATGCACGTGGCGACACTACTCCATCAAGTGCTGGGACTGTAGCAGGTGGGTACATCGGCAGTGCGCTGGACTGACTGTACAACAACTGAACAATATGACGGAGCACGACCCATGGTCGTGCGGCTGCTCGGTCTCTGTGCTCACTAGCAGCGCTGCGCCTTCAACGTCTCTACCGCCGCCACCACACCCCCCGCCCCGACCCCCACGCCCCCCCTCACGCCCACCGCCAAGATGGAGGCGTCTGGACCACGCCCAGAGGCAGACACACCCCCCAGGGACTTGAACATCCTGCAGATCAACCTAAGCCGGGCACGGCAAGCCGTGCTACAAAAGACGCTGAGCGAACTGAATGTTGACGTGGCGGTGCTGCAAGAGACCAAGCTCACGGCCGCAGACCCATCCCCCAAGGTGGGACCCTACTGCGTCCTCCGGCAGGAGAGAACCCTGCACCGACGCGGCGCGGCTGCCCCACAAGGCGGCCTCGCCATCCTGCTGCGCCACGACCTCCCCCACAGCACGCTCACCACGCCCAACCTACCAGCCGGCGCGGCCCTGGAGTGTCTCGGGGTGCGCCTCCACCTCCCTCGGGGCCCCATCGACATCTGGAACGTGTACCGCCCACCTGCCCGCACTGGGGCCACTGACGGCCGCGACGCGGCACTCCATCTGGCATACTGGCCGTCAGATACCAAGACCGTAATTTGCGGGGACGTCAACGCGCATGGCTCATGGGACGCAAACCATGAGGGCGACGAGCTGGGCGCCGAACTGGACGACTGGGCGGCGGCCCATGGCATGGCCGTGATCAACGATGGCCAGGCCACTCGGGTCGCGCCTGGCACGGGCATGGGCTCAGCGCCCGACGTCACCATCGTCTCAGCTAGGCGGGCCGGCGCCTTCCGCTGGTGCGTCGGCGACACCATCGGATCCGACCATCTGCCCATCATGATCAGCCTCCCAGGGGTGTCTGCTCCCCCCAACAAGCAGCAGACCCCCCGCCCCAACTTCAAGCGGACAAACTGGGACGTGTACAGAGCCGAGGTAACACAACAGCTGGCAGGCGCACCGGACATTGCCACGCTGTCCATTGATGGGGCGCACGCCCACTTGGTCGCGGTCATTCAACGCGCCTCGACGTCTGCAACGCCGCGCACCACGGGCCGTAGAAATCAGCCGTGGTGGACACTGGCGTGCGGGGTTGCCCGTGACGAATGTCGGCGAGCGCTCCGCGAGCTCCGCCGTCAGCCAAACGACGCGCAGCGCCTCGCCGAGTACAACAGACTGAGGGGGGCCATGGACGAGACGGTACGACAGGAGAAGCGGCGCTGCTGGCGAGAGTTCACAGAGACACTCTCACCACACACGCCCACAACGAAGGTGTGGGGCGTCCTGCGATGTCTCGACGGACGGCCGAAAGGCCGCCTGCCGGGAGGAGCGCTGACCGTCAACAACAAGGCCATCTACAGGGACGCGGCCAAGGCCGACCTCGCAGCAGCCACATACGCTGCTGTCAGCCGCGTGCACGTGGCACGGGACGACCGCCGCGAGGCCTACCTTGCTGTACGAACGCGCCTCTATCCTACAACCACTCCCACGCCCAACACTGCGGCCGAAGGACGGCCGTTCAGTGCCGCCGAGCTAGAGGCAACGCTCGTCCGCATGAAATCCACAGCACCAGGACGCGACAGGGTCCACCCACTGCTGCTAAAACATCTACCTGAGGCCGGACTGGCCCGCCTACTGGCCTTGATCAACCGGACTATTCATATAGAGGAGGGTCGGCTGCCTACTGCCTGGCGCCGAGCCCTCATTTTTGTGCCCATCCTGAAGAGAGGCAAGCGCCCGGACGACGTCAAGAGCTACCGGCCAGTGTCGCTCATCTCCTGCGTTGCCAAAACGGCGGAAGCGATGATGCAGCGACGCATACAGAGCTGGGCCCCCCGCGAGCGCAACCTTCTGCCAGAAGAGCAGGCCGGCTTCCAGCCTGGCCGCAGCACAGTAGACTGTCTGTGGGACCGGACCTGGGCGCCGTCATTTCGGCGCCGGTCATTTCGGCGCCGCCATTTCGGCGCCTGGGCAATACTCGGCGCCAGGGACATTCGGCGCTGGACGTTTCGGCGCCGACCATAATAGATTTTCATGTTGTTGAGCGGTTGAACTTGAATGGTTGAAGCGAGCGCTCGCTGGGTAGATTGGAGGGCACGCGTTGATCCGCACACGATAAAGGCGAAGCCAGGCAGGCTTGGGCAGCCAGACCTCGGCTGTCCAAGCCCAAGTACCAAAGCTGGGCAGTCAGGCGCAAGAAGATGAAGGCGAGGGAGGCTGGTCAGTCTGTGGCTTCGCAGCTACCACTGGTGATCTCAAACCAGACCTCGCCCCCAATCGCAAGAGAGCATGCACCATTGAAAATTCATCAGCATGCGGCAGAGGGCCACTTTGATGAACAACGACAACGCGCCGCTGCTGCGCTTGCCCTGGCACCACCACCTATGTACAACAGTCGTCGAGTCGAGGACGCGTCCATCGCCGTCCTCTGCGCCAAGAACATGCAGGTTCAGGTTTGACACGGGGTCGGTCCTTCTGGTCTCGTATGAACACCGCAAGGTGAACTGGACTAGGTAGGTATCCAAACCGTTTGGGCTCGCACCCGCGCGACCTTGAAAGAGGATGCCCTGGTGCCCTCCACCGAGGCCCTGCAGGTGGCCGACAAGGGCACCAAACCGACCGCGGCGGCTGACGAGGCCGGTGAGGTGTCGCCCGCCTTCTTGGACGCGGACCCAAAGGGGGTCACTGGCAACAAGTTTTTTTACAGTTCTTACAAGTACAAGTTCAACCGCTCAACAACATGGAAATTTAATATGGTCGGCGCGAAACGTCCGGCGCCGAAATGTCCTGGCGCCGAGGTGTCCAGCGCCGAAATGGCGACGCCGAAAAACGTCCGGCGCCGAAATGGCGGCGCCGAGATGTCCCCAACCCGCCTATCGGGAACCGGACATCTCGGCGCCGCCATTTCGGCGCCGGTCATTTCGTGGGCGCCGCCATTGGCGCTGGACACCTCGGCGCCAGGGGACATTTCGGCGCTGGACGTTTCGGCGCCGACCATAATAGATTTTCATGTTGTTGAGCGGTAGAACTTGAATGGTTGAAGCGAGCGCTGGCTGGGTAGATTGGGAGGCACCTGGTGGAGTCCGCACCCGGATCAAGGCGAAGCCAGGCAGGCTTGGGCAGCCAGACGGCTGCCCAAGCCCAAGTACCCAAAGCTGGGCGGTCGCAGGCGCGGGATCAAAAGCAAGGGAGGCTGGTCAGTCACTCCGCAGCTACCCACTGGTGATCTCAAACCCAGACCTCAGCCCCCAATCGCAAGAGAGCATGCACCATTGAAAATTCGTCGGCGTGCGGCAAGAAGGCCCACTTGATGAACAGCAACGACAACGCGCCGCTGCTGCGCTTGCCCTGGCACCACCACCTATGTACAACAGTCGTCGAGTAAGAGACGCATCCATGGCGGTCCTATCACCAAGACATGCAGGTTCAGGTTTAACACGGGGTCGGTCCTTCTGGTCTCGTATGAACGCCGCAAGGTGAACTGGACTAGGTAGGTATCCAAACCGTTTGGGCTCGCACCCGCGCGACCTTGAAAGAGGATGCCCTGGTGCCCTCCACCGAGGCCCTGCAGGTGGCCGACGAGGGCACCAAACCGACCGCGGCGGCTGACGAGGCCGGTGAGGTGTCGCCCGCCTTCTTGGACGCCGGGCCCAAAGAGGTAGCTAACGAGTTTTTACAGTTCTTACAAGTACAAGTTCAACCGCTCAACAACATCGAAATTCTAATATGGTCGGCGCCGAAACGTCCAGCACCAAAACGTCTGTGGCGCCGAGGGAGTCGGCGCAAATGGCGGCGCCGAAATGTCCGGCGCCGAAATGGCCCGATGCTGCCCCCAACCCGCCTAGTGGGGAACCGGACATCTCGGCGCCGCCATTTCGGCGCCGGTCATTTCGGCGCCGCCATTTCGGCGCTGGACACCTCGGCGCCAGGGACATTTCGGCGCTGGACGTTTCGGCGCCGACCATAATAGATTTTCATGTTGTTGAGCGGTTGAACTTGAATGGTTGAAGCGAGCGCTCGCTGGGTAGATTGGAGGGCACGCGTTGATCCGCACACCGATAAAGGCGGGCCGCTTTCGGCCGGCGGACCTCGGCTGCCCAAGCCCAAGTACCCAAAGCTGGGCAGTCGCAGGCGCAAGAAGATGAAGGCGAGGGAGGCTGGTCAGTCTGTGGCTTCCGCAGCTACCCACTGGTGATCTCAAACCCAGACCTCGCCCCCAATCGCAAGAGAGCATGCACCATTGAAAATTCATCAGCATGCGGCAGAGGGCCACTTTGATGAACAACGACAACGCGCCGCTGCTGCGCTTGCCCTGGCACCACCACCTATGTACAACAGTCGTCGAGTCGAGGACGCGTCCATCGCCGTCCTCTGCGCCAAGAACATGCAGGTTCAGGTTTGACACGGGGTCGGTCCTTCTGGTCTCGTATGAACACCGCAAGGTGAACTGGACTAGGTAGGTATCCAAACCGTTTGGGCTCGCACCCGCGCGACCTTGAAAGAGGATGCCCTGGTGCCCTCCACCGAGGCCCTGCAGGTGGCCGACAAGGGCACCAAACCGACCGCGGCGGCTGACGAGGCCGGTGAGGTGTCGCCCGCCTTCTTGGACGCGGACCCAAAGGGGGTCACTGGCAACAAGTTTTTTTACAGTTCTTACAAGTACAAGTTCAACCGCTCAACAACATGGAAATTTAATATGGTCGGCGCCGAAACGTCCGGCGCCGAAACGTCCCTGGCGCCGAGGTGTCCAGCGCCGAAATGGCGGCGCCGAAATGTCCGGCGCCGAAATGGCGGCGCCGAGATGTCCCCAACCCGCCTAGTGGGCATCGCCCAGCGCTCGCTCGACGCGCTGCAGCAGCGCGAGCGTTCTCTCCTGGTGGCCGTGGACGTGGCGGCGTTCGACCGCGTCTGGCGCGCGGGCCTTCTGCGCGACCTCGCACAGGCTGGGCTCGCCTCGCGGTGCCTGCGCTGGGTGCGCTGCTTTCTCTCGGACCGGAGAGCGGCGGTCCAGTGGAACTCTGCGGTGGGGCGCGAGCGCATCTTCAAGGAGGGCGTCCCACAGGGCAGCCCCCTCTCGCCGCTCCTGTACATCCTGTCACAGGCAGACCTTCCCCGTCTGGTGAACGCCGCTGAGCCGACAGCAAAGACGACCATATACGCAGACGATCTGACCGTCGTCACGCACGGGGGGGGCCAGCCGCTGCAGACAGCGGCGCACCGCATGCAGCATGCGCTAGCTGGCGTAGAACGCTGGACGGCAGCGACACAGGCGGAGGTATCCGTCTTCAAGACGGAGGCGCTCGTCATCTCGGTGGACCCGAGCGAGACGGCCGGCAAGGCCCAGCCGCCTCTCACCCTAACCGGCCAGCCGGTCTCCTACACGAAGAACCCCACGCTCCTGGGGGTCGCCTTCGACGCCGGCCTCCGTTTCGGGGCCCAGGCGCAGAGGGCGGCCAAAAAGCTACAAGACCGCTGCAACATCCTCAGGGCCCTGGCCGGCCGCAGGTGGGGACTGACGGGCTCATGCCTGCGCTCGCTCTACAACGCCTGGGCCCGCCCTGGCGGCCTATACGCGGCCGCGGCGTGGATGCCTTTCCTGGCGGACACGCACCACCAACGTCTCGAGAGCTGCAACTACCTGGCCGCGCGCATAATTACGGGCGCGCCGCACATGGCGCCCCGTTGGCCGCGACCGTGCGCGAGGCCGGACTGCGCCCACTGTACCAGATAGGCGAGGAGGAGGCGGCGCGCCTCTTCTTCAACTACCAACGGCTGCCAGAGGACAATCCAAGGAGGCAGCTGGCGGACGCCGGGGGTTTTTTTTTGTTTTTTTTTTTTGTTTTTGTGTTTTGGTTGTGTTATTTTTTTGTTTTTTTATTGTTTTTTACCCGGTGTGGGTGGGGGGGGGGGGGGGGGGGGGGGGGTTTGATTCTCTGAGCTAATTTTTTTTGGTCTCTGTTGAAAGTGATAGAGGATTTTTCTCATTTCATGAATATGATGAAAGACTAGGAGATTTTAGCTGGGCGATTGTTTTGATTAAACGTGAAAGTTCGTTCTCTCTAATTTGCTGCGGGCTATTTATGGAGCGCGGTCCGCTTGTTGCTGTTTTGGTGTGTGTAGTGGAGCGCGGCGTGTGTTGGTGGGGGTCTCTTTTGCTTTGGGTTGCCCAGCTCGACTGAAAGCTCTGGGTGGCGGTCGCCGTCCGGACTGGCGCTCGGCAGCGCGGCGACTGCTGGAGGAGCTGCGGCCGGCAGGCGTAGCCAACTACGACTACGAGGTGAAGGCCGCGCTCATGCAGGCGCGCGAGCCCCGCGCCATCACGCACTACCGGCGCTGCACCGACGCGACCTCCTGCCACCGCCGCTGCACGAACGGCCAGCTGTTACCAGCTGACACTGGCCGCTCGCGCGCAGACGAGACCACGCTGCACTGCCTGCGCCTCAATAGGGCCCCATACCTGCAACAGACCCAACACCGCCACGGCCGCTCGGCCCTGCCCACCTGCACACAATGCAACAGCGGGGCTGAGGAGGACACTGAACACTATCTACTACATTGCACACGCTGGCAGACGGAGAGGCTCGCTGTACTGGGCGCGGCGCCCGCCCTCGACTGCCTCCAGCTCGCGCCCGACAATGTGCTGGATTACGTTCGACGCACTGGCCGCTGCGCGATCATAGAAGCGACCCCAAGCAACAACAACAGGGCGTCAGCTGCATCAGATGCAGGTGGCGCGCTACCTCACCATGTCCCGTGAGGAGGGCGATCAGGAGGCGAAGTCGCTGTCGCGGCAGTTGTATCAGCCTTCGACTGAGTCGAGGGCAGATTGTTGGGACGAGATCGCGAGCCTGTCGGCAGTCCGGCTGGGCTGCCCAGGCCGCCGCGTGTCTCGCTGTCACCCACTGCCGCAGCCGGCTCTTGAACGTCTGCAAGGAGACAGGCAGGACTGGCGGCGGTGTGGTCGTTCTCTGCGCAGCGGCAGCTTTCGCTGTCTGATCTGCCATTTCGTTGAAGTGGAAGCCCTGGTGGGCCGGAATCCACATGAGTTTCACCGCGCACTCCAGTGCCAGAGTCACGAGACGTTCACCGCACTCACGCACTACAGTGGACGTCAGCTTTAGGGGATATCAGCGCCCGCAGTGCCGAGCTGCTGTCGGGAGTAGAAGGTGACTGAGCGTATGGGGATGGGACGGCCACCCAGGAGGTGAACCACCTCCCGAGCCATTTCCGCTATCGCCAGCACCTCTGCTTGATACACCGTTGCAAACGTGTCGAGCACGATATTCGAGCGCCTCAGCACGTTGCCACAGTGCGTGATGACGAGTCCAGCGCCGGCGCCACGCACCCCGAGACGGGAGCTGTCCGTGAAGCACTGGATGCTCGAGACGTTAGCGGCAGAGACGAGAAGGGTTGCAGAAGACGTTCCCCACTGCTGCCGCGTAGGAATAGCCGACCAGTGTAGTTGCTGTTGAACTGTTGCAATTACAGACTCACGCCCATAAACAATAGCGCGATTAACGAATAAACTGCTTATTCTGAAACTGTTTTTTCGTGAATTCAATTTTTTCAAGTTCATGTTTCACTGGGTAGTAACATCACTTTTTTTATCGCTGCTTCTGCTTTCATCGCCCGCAAAAATGCTGTGTAGTTCATTTACGACGGCGTCGCTGACGAGAAGTTCATGCTCGGCATGCTCGCGGAAGCAGAACCCGGGTCTGAACACCGACAGGTGGAAGGTGGTGCGCTCCGTCTCGAGGTGCCCCGACACCACCAGCTACTCCATGCTCGTCGAGGACGCCTCCTACGCCGTCCTCTGCGCCAACAACATGCAGGTCTGGTTCGAGACGGGGCTGGTCCAGCTGGCCCTGGCCGAACGCTGGCAAGGGAGCAGCAGCAGGCAAAGGCCGCCGCAGCGGAGCAGCTGGAAGAGGACGCCCTCTTGGGGTCGCGCCCCCAGCGACCTCGGAGGAGGACGCCCTGGTGGCCTCCACCGGGGCCCTGCAAGTGGCCGACAAGGACACCACGCCGTCCGCGGTGGCCGACGAGGCCGACGTGGACGACGAGGTGTCGCCCGACTTCTAGGACGGACGCGGCCCCGAAAAGGGGTGGCGTCCGCGGACGCGGCCCCGAAAGGGGTGGCGTCTGACT